>JAMKCH010034638.1:0-32501 GCA_023653785.1 Ophioderma brevispina | reverse complement strand
TACGGGGGGGTAGTCACCAGCGCTAGGATGTCCCCGTCTCGCACCGAGAGGACTAAACTAGAGCGCTTGATTGAGCTCACTACTACTGGCACACAGTGACTGCCAGTAGAAACATCCCCTCTCCGCACCAGAACGTCTCAGAAAATAAAACTCTCTGAAAGTGGTTGCGGAAACTCCAACCATAGTATCCAGGATATTCCTGGATTGAGGAGGCTTTGTAAAATGCCCAGGAGAAGGCGTGAGCAAGTAAATCTTGGGACCTAGCCCAAGAGCAGACCAACCGATCGTGATGCTTTCGTTGTGGCTTCGGATGGTCGAGGTACCCCAGCGGCTAACTGTGTCCTCGAGCCGGACCTATGGAGGGGCCGAGGAGATGAACAGGCGGGGTTGTCTTCCGGAGCCCTTCGGTACGATTAAGGTACCATTTAGAGTCCTAACCGGGCACCAGGGTTTCTACGACCGTCCTGCACCAAGGCCGGTTCCGGGAGAAAACCCCGGGCGTGGTGTGAAAGGCAGGGTCTGATTCTTAGCGAGGAAAAAAACCGCTCGTGGGAGGATGGAAACGCCGTCCTTCGACCACTGCAAAGTGAGCTCGGCAATGGACAAGGCATGTATCTCGGAACCCCCGCGCACGGAAGCGACTGCCACCAGAAGGGGCCATCTTCCTAGTTAAATCCAGGAGACTGGCCTCCTCCAGTGGCTCGAATTCATCGGACGCTAAGAAATGGAGCACTAGCGGCAGATCCAACTCCGGAACGAGTGAACGCACCGGGGGACGAACAGAAAACATGCCCTTTAGCAGTTTCGTGAGGATCGGGCTGTTCGAGACGGACTATGCCGTCTCTGAAGCCCAGATGGAGCGCCCCAATCGCGGTGCGGTAGGCACCTGACTGTGTGGGCGCCCAGACCCCGTGGAAAATTTCCGTTAGGAAATACTCCGGATCTGCCCTACAGACGCAGACAGCGGATCGATCTCTCGATTGGGCACCATCTATAGAAACCGGCGGAGTCGAGAATCGAAAGATTCTATAGTTGACTCCGCCTTGCCTGAGCGCGGCGCGGCAAGCCTGTTCAGAAGTCCCGCCTGAGCTGTATTGTTGGCGGCAATGTGCCAGACAATCAGGTTGAGAGCCCGGATGGTACGCTCTGGGAGGGACGTGTCGGCTGGAGGACCGTTATCAGATCCCCGCGCTGAGGGAGCACGAGGGGTCCCCCACTAGCAGCTCCAGAAGCCGTGGCAACCACAGCGAGGCCGGCCACATGGGGGCCACCAACAGAAACCAGGCAATTGTCGGACCGTGCTACCTTCTCGAGGACTTTCGGTATCCTCGCAATGGGGGGAAATGCGTACGCAATGATCCCCGACCAAGCCACCACCATTGCATCCCGGCCCACGGCTCGGGATCTTAACTCCATGAGTAGGACGACGAAAGATGGTGATTCACGGCGGAGGCCAATAGCGCCACGTGGTGACGCTATAGCCTCTGGAAAACTTGACCGGTAGACTGCCGGCGGGAGGCGCCTTACACTGACGCCCCCCTCACCTTCGATGGAGGCCTGGCCATTCCCCTGGTCCGGGGCAACCCAGTGCTACAGTGTCTGGAAGATTGCCCGCGGCTCGAGCACATTGATATGAGGCGAGGGCGCTGCATGGGCAACCAACGGCCCGACACTTGGTAGGGACCTAGGTGGGTCTCCCACCCCGACTATGACGCGCCTGTTGACAGCGTCACGGAGTGTTAATTCCCTGAAGGGGGCTCCCCCCTCAAAGTTGGGTGGATGCTTCCACCAACTGAGGTCGGGGGCAGCTTCAGGCGGCAATGAATATTGGAGGGACATTGGTGTTACCAGGATCGGAAGTACCTGAGCCAGTGGGATATGGATTCCCTCATGCGTAATCTGCAGTAGGGGACCATCCTGCTGAGGCTGGCCAGGCGGTCCCAGAAGCCGAAGCCTGGGTGGGACCGACCTGCTCTCCAAGGATTGCTCAGGCACACGCCACGGCCGAGGCAACTCTCTTTGCGGAGGGCCTCGACTTTACCGACATGAGCTTATCAGGTCTAGCACCTATCAATAGAAAGGCTTGAAGGCCTATGTGCGAGGGTGCGCCACCAGTAGGGCCAAGGCGTATAGGGAGACGAGATTGTCCTGCCCCTGGCCTGAGGAACTCCGCTACACCTTCAGGACCCTTGTGAAGGTAGTGGCGCGGTGCTACAGGCCGAAGGGTAGTAGGACCCGAAACTGGGAAGCCACCCTCCTAAGGCAAAAACACGAGGCCATTTTGTGATGATGCGGCACGGGGACGTGGAGATATGCGTATCTCAAATCCAACGTGGCGCCCCCTTCCATACCTTGGTTAAGGAGAAGGTGGAGTAGAGGCCCTCTTTGATTGGATCGAGAGGCATATCACGTCACCATTGGGCCAGCAGGCCAGCTAGCTCTTGCAGGAGCGCGTCACGCTAGGCAGGGGTCCTTGGAAGAGGGAGAACCTCACCCTCGGAATGGGGAAGGGAGGCTGTGAACTCTGTGCGGTACCGGGGGTTACCACATCTAGGACCCGAGGGTCCGAGGTCACTGCTGCCACGCTCCCGCGAAATTCATGAGGAGGACCGCCTACCATATTGGAGGCGAGATTGCTGTTCCTGGGTAGTCATACAACGACCCTTGCGAATGCGAGTAGCCTTGGATCCCTCGCTTTAGGGCTGGCACAGTCGACCTTTGCATTCTTACATGTAGATCGTCGGTCTCTTACGGCCGGGGTTACCCGCGCGCTTATTACCGTACGGTGCCTACCTCCTGTTTTCTATAGGGGGCTTGGTAGCCCTGGTGTAGAGGGGCGGTAGCAGGCTGCTGAAGAGTCCCATGAGGGTCCGGAGGCTATTGGGCCTCGCTCCCATCGAAAGGCAGTTGTCGGTTCCCTTCTTTCCTTGATTGCATGAAGCTGAGGTCCCGGCTTTTGTCGCAGAAACGGCAGCTTTCGCTCCAAGCTCCTTAGTGGGAGGTAAGGCCGTTGACCTCAGAAAAGTCTTGCCCCAGGGGACCACGAGCATGCCGGGAGTCCAGTGAAGTCTCATAGGCTGGCGACCAAACTGGACGGTCACGATCTCACCAACCTGGTCGCTATGCGAGCGGAATTGCTCCGGCGACCAAGTGATTAAGGGCCGATACCACGTTGCTCATCCTATCAGTGGGGCTTTGGAAAGCGACATGTCCGGCTCCGTCAGGGGCCCTGCCAGGTGGGCGAACAACAAATGTCTGGCGGATCCGGCGTAGGCACATCCCTAGCCAGGGAGTCAAAACGCCCTGCAGCTCGCCATCCCGCTCAGTATTCCATGGTTAAACACGGAATGGAGCGGGGCCTCAGCGAGGTTTATCCCCAGTGCCCTCAACCCCTGGGGGGGAAAGGTCTGAAGGGGGAAGCATCTGGCAGTACCCGGTACGATGACACTGCCGGAAGGCCGGCTCTAGGCCCCAGCGTGGACTAATTCCTTGAGGGTAGCGGAGTGTCCTCTTCCCGCTCGGGGAAGGCTGTCCCTAACCGAGGGGATCTGTCCACATGCCCCTGGAGTGGTCTCGTGTAGCAGTGTACGTCAATGGTGTCTAAGATCCTTGACAGAGGTAATAAAAAGGCATTGCTTGGAGGATTGGTTTCGCGGACGGGCCGTGTGATCCCCCGAGCATCGGACCCCTCCCCCCACATGCCGGGGCCGAGACTTAACTCTATAATTACACCGCCAGCACGGGTCCTTTGAGAGGGACCGCTCGCGAAAAATGGGGGTAGCCGAACACCTTCTAGGGGTTAGGCAGCCGGTCACGCAATCTGACCTTCCAGCGACTCGTAGGACGATGGATGGGACAATATATGGGCGGCCCAGGCTCTGAAAGGGGCTCGTAATTCCCATGCGAATCGTTTTTTCCTCCGGCCTTGGCTCCTCCGGCTTGTAGTGCAGGTGGGTGACGATCCTGTGGGAGGAGTTCCGTCCACGGGACCTGCAACCCCTGGGGGCGGTCTCCGCCGGAGGGCGTGAGGCCGTTGAGTTCGGAGTAGCCATGCAGAGTTGAAACCTGCGGCTGTCCGATTGCTGGCTTCCTCCACCAATTGTGGGAGGAATGAGGGGGCCGGTACACGGGTTCGCCCGTTTGAGGACCTTGCCATTGACAGAGGGGGGGGAAACGGCGTTTAACTCGGACCCCAACCCTCCTCTCGTATAGGAACTTGGTTGAGGGGCTCGTCCACGACGGAGGTTGGGATTTTGATCTCCCGTCGACAGTACGGTCGGAGGTAGGGACCCGGTTATGGTACCACTAGACGTGGAAGGTGGCACGATAGGATCTCCTATGTTGTATGGTAGGGCACTGGTCTGTCGCCACCGACCAGGTCGACGCCTAGTCCCGCCCTTGGAATAGCCTCCGGGGGGAGCTACGAGCGGGTTCGGGTCCACCCTCACTTCCGACCTGCCTGAGGCTGGTCGTTTATAAGGGTGGCAACGTCGACCAAACCATCTCGACGGAGGAAGAGGGAAGGAGCCGGAAGGGTTTATGCCTCACAGTTGCCCCCGCAATCATGTCCATACTCTACATTTTCAGATGTTTCGTGTTAGGTTTGGGAGGTGGTGGACGCCGACTCTTCATCCACCGAAAAGAGAGATCGCTATCGCTAGCTTCAATGCTAATAGCGTCCCTCATGGACCCTGTGGGAGCGGGCTCTTGTTATTAGCCGGCGAGCTCCGCTCGTTCGGGGGGAGCTTGCGTTTTGGCGCAAGGGACTCCGGTCGGCTCAATCACTCAGGGATGAGGGAGAGCTGACCATTGACAGAGGGTTAGACAGCGTCGCAAAGATAAATACAGTACCCCTTTGGTGGAACGGGTTGGGTCCTCCAGACAAGGCTAGCAGGCAGTGGATGTCCAGGCCTTTGAGCTCCATCCCGACCCCAGGCGCTCGACCTGGGACTGCTTTGAATGATGCCCTCAAGGGAAGCTGGTCTAGGAGAAGCGGTTCGGTCGGGTCTCCGACCTGGGTCTCGACCATGACTGTTCCCCGACCGTGAGCTCGACATGGGACTGGCCTAGAATGCCTGTCATCAAGGAGCTGGTCTAGGAAGCGAACTGGCGGGGTCTCCGACCTGGGTTTCGACCATGACCTGGTCCTACCCGACAGTGAGCCCTCGACCTGGGACTGGCCATAGAAGGCCTGTCATCAAGGGAGCTGGTCGAGGAAGCGACCTGGTCGGGTATCGGTCTCCGACCTGGGTCTCGATCATGACCTGGTCCTCCCCGACGTGCGCTCGACTGGGACTGGCCTAGAATGACTTTCCTCAAGGGACGGTTCTAGAATGCGACCTGGTAGGGGTCTCCGACCTGGGTCAGACCATATGACCTGGTCCCTCCCCCGGACCGTTGACGCTCGACCTGGGACTGGACTAGAATGCCTGTCCTCAAGGGAGCTGGTCTAGGAAGAGACCTGGTCGGGTCTCCGACCTGGGTCTCGGACCATGCCTGGTCCTCCCGGACCGTGAGCTCGACCTGGGATTGGCCTAGAATGCCTGTCCTCAAGGGAGCTGGTATAGGAAGCGACCCGTCGGGTCTCCGACCTTGGTCACGACCCACGACCTGGGCAGGAAACTTAGGAAAGTGAGATAGACAGGGGGAGGAGAGAGAGTCAGAACAGACGCGGGAGAGGGCAAAGAGATTAACTAGGGCGCACCCCCACTCCTCCCCGCGGCCTGGTAACGACATGAGTAACCGGCGCGGTAGCCGGGGTAGCCCGACCTGGGAGCTGCCTGGACCGTGATCTCGACCTGGGGCTGGCCTTGGGGGGGGCTGCCCTCGAGGGAACTGGTCAAGGGATCACCCTGGTCGGGAGCTCCTCGACCAGCGTTCGCCGTCGGGGCGCCCTTTTTGGGTCGGTCTCTTGGACAGCCTGACGCCGCGTCAGTGACTGGATCTCTTTCTTGTCCTTCGACCTGCACCAGCTTAGGCTGGTGGGTCGGGGACCCGGGGGGGGTCCTTCTTTGAGGACCGCGCAACCGGGGAGTTCTCTTTAGAGGACCTCTTCAGGAAAGAGCGGGGAGATTCAACATGACTTGCGGACGTAGGGGGTCGAGGGGGAGGGGAGAGCCATTGGGCATATTTCCTCTGCTGCTTCCCCCCCATGGGGGCACGCTGAGGGAAAGGACTCCCTGATACCCGGGCGGGAGTTGCTTCGTCGGAGAGACAACTTGGGGGGACTGGTGTCTCTATTGTTCCTTAGCGACGGCCCCCCCTGCGCCAGGTCTCCCGGGACGAGCGGGACTTGGCCTTTTTGGCCGTGAGGGCTGTTTTCTTAAGTTAACTTCAAGGCGTGCCAGTCTTGTGTCTGTCCAACTGTCACGCTGGTGCAACCATTACTTGGTTGGAGTCCATAAGTGTTCGCTGGATTGGTCATTGTAACTAGAATGTAAGAATTAAAGAAATTAGAACCCCGGAGTGGGAGTATTATTCTGCCCTAAGAGCGAGGGGTACCCCCCAAAATAAAACTGGGACCAAGACCCAACCGAAAGAAGCTCTATCCCATCGACCGGGATCCGTGGGGCCTGCCCTTAGAGTTACCCGACCTATGGAAGGGGGCCCCCCTCATCCCCTGTAAGCCCGACGGGAGAGAGACCAGACCGTGTCCCGACCTCGTCCCCAAGTCGACCTCTGGAGGTGGGAGGGGGATAGGGGCTGACTTCCTATGTAAACTCGGATCATGGGATGGTATGGAGCGGTAAAGCCACCGACCCTCCGCCTCAAGTTATAGGGATCCAGCTACCCATCATCCCCCCGGGACTGGCGGAGGACAAGGAGAGGGGCGGGGGGGGGTCAGGGTGGACTCGCTACGTGAACTCGATCAGGGGATGTATGGGGGCGGGTGGTTAAAGCCCGACTTCCGCCGAGTGTAGGAATCCCGGACCCTGCGACCACCCACTCCCATCAGCGGGACCCGTTTTAGCAACGAACCAGCGCGGGGGGGGCGGGACTAGGATGGGCAAAATGGTCCACCCCCCCTTCCCGAACTCAAAGGGAGAACCTGGGCCCCCGCCCGGGCCCAGAAAAACCCAGGGACCTGAAAGGAGACCTAAATTTGGCCCACTTCCGGTTTTAGGAGGGGGGGTCAAAACCCATTAATTTAGCTCCGCCCAAACCATCCCTAGTCGATGGGTGAGACTATCGGTAAAAACTTCCACATACAGTGGCATGGTTCCCATTTGGGTTTGTCGCCCCCCCCATTCTGACTAAACTGCCCCCAACTCCCTCTACGGGGACCCCCCAGGAACACCCCCACACCCCTAGGATAGGCCCCGGGGTGGGGGAGGAGCGAAGTCCCAGGGGGCACCACAAGGCAAAAAACACCAAAAATGATTTATGGACCCACAGGACGCACCTACCTGACAGTAACAACACGGAATTCAAGCCTGAAAAGTCCGATTCAGGATCTTTTTTAGACCATCACCTAAAAAATAATATATTTTTTGGCAAACGCATTCATAAAAACCGCCGGTTTTTTTTTTTGGCACGACGGCTACCATCAATACTCAAACATGGCGGATATCGTCTAGAATTTGTTTACACTGTTCCTGGCCCCTAGCTGATCACTTTAAACCGGTGAGAGACGGCTGTAAAATCACCCGTCTCTTCATGGAAACGACTCTGTCATAAAGACGGCGGATAGAAGTGGCGTATAAGAGGGACCGCACAAATCTCGGGTAGGATAGGCGGTCTTTAATGTATAAAATTCGCTCTAGGCGAGCTAGCTACAACCTCGAAATTACATCCTCCCTGCCGAATAACACAAACCTCTTAGGCTACGTTTTGGATAAGGATACTTAGGTTGTCGACTATTGCGTTCTTTTGGTCAGTGCAGTCTTTTGCCGGCGATTGGAAAGATTTATTGTTAGCGTCAGCCTAAGATGCTCCCCCCTTTGGAGAGCAAACACACTTTGATACCAACGACCTCGGCATGGGAGGTGCGGTGCCCCCGAAAATAGTTTCGTATCGGGGGCCTCTTTGCGGTTAGCGCCATATTTTTCTGTGGTATCGAGGTTTCCTCGCCGGCGCCCATCAATTTTTGCGCATTTGTCTTCGCAAAAGAAGGTCTTGTCCTGCCTTGAGGGCAGCCTATGTAGATCTCGCTTCGCGTTCCAGTCGCTGGTCTATGTACCCGGCATCACACGTGCCGCAGACTCTACCGTTTTTTGAATCGCTTCCGCAGGGCCTCCCGACACTCTCGGTGGATTTGTAAATTCTGCAATCGATCTTTCAATATCATCACAAACATCGATTTTTTGCACGCCCCTTCGTCACCCGCTACGGTCTCCCCCAAAACTACATGCAACATGCCTAGCTAGACCCAGCCAACCCCTCTACGGCAGCCAACCGTTCTCATAACTTTTTTAGTCCATCGAGACAGTCGTTCGGACCCCTTCCACCAACCGTAATTGCCTGGAGACCACATCCCTCTTTGGAACACCACTCGCGTTTTTTCTTTTCTGCTCCACCTCTTCCGTTGGCAACAGGCTTGAACCTTTGAGCAACTTTAAAGACTTCCTTACTTTGAAGCTTTATCCCTGCCAAATCGGCACAAATATTTTTTAAAGCACTTGAGTGTCCCTCTTTAACACCAGAGCAATCCTTGGCTCTTGACGTGTTTTGCAGCTGCAGACGCGATGTTTTAAAAGCTCTACTGATGGCGGAGCCGGCCCTTTTACAATCATAGACGCTGCAAGCAAGACCCCACGGACCCTCCCCACTCTCTCAAACAAACGAAGCGACACGGGACAGCAGCAGTCTAATGTCATGATTTTCTCCGGTCTGTAGCACTAGAATGTGTTAATTAATGCCCAATACAAGTTAGCTAACAAGTACATTACTTAGACTCGTCACTCAGCATTCTAATAAACTCAGACCATGGTAGATGGTATTTCTTCAAAGTGCTATCCCTTTTCACCGCGACGTAACCCTCCCCCGGCCCTTGAACCCCCTCGAACACCCTGAGTGGAAAGTGTTTTTTAAATTTGATACGGGACTCTAGTCTAGATAGGGAGTGTAACCCTGGGCATGCAGTGACAACATGTCACACACATCTCCGGGACAACATCCCAGCTAAAACTGCTAGAACTAATAACCGCTCGGCAACAGTCAGTTCAAATTATTTAGGTACCTAGGCATATCCGCCTAAAACGCACCCCGCTGGAGTAAGCTCCACGTTTTCACATTTACCCCTATGAACTGGCGATTCACGATTGCCCTTGATGACGTCATCCATAACATGTGTACAATGTAAAGTATGATTCTTACTGTAATGGGCGATCGCATGACCTTCCAGACACGTTTTTCATTCTTTGCCACCAATTTCGTGCATCGTCACCAAACCGTACTACGGCCTTTTTCACCTCAGGGAAGATGTGACCAGGTCTCCAATACATACGTTACCCCCGTCACCTTCGTGCATTCCCACTGCCCCCATATCACCCAAATGATTAGGAGCCAACAATTTGCGCCAGCGCCCACTTTTGTTTTAAACAATACTACGCCCCACCCCCCCAAATCTTTTGACATAATTCACGTTCATCCTTTTCCTTCTATGAAAGCTATACCGTTCAACTATCCTTATTTTTACGGTCCCATCGCCCGCACGAGCCGACCGCTTTCCCACATATCAGCTGCCTTGCCTACAAACTCGCCCACAGTAACCTGCACCTTTCTGCTCTGATGTCAAAGCTTTTCCAGTCAAACCTAACGCCAATCTGAAAGGAGTAGTGAGAAATATTTCTCCCTGGTCACAAACAATTGTGGAAAATGCTAATTTCGCCTTGGAGCCAATACGGAGACTAGCCATACTGCTGCTTAACATTGTATTTATCCACCACACACTAACACCCCCCAACCCCCCCCCCTCCCCCACAATCACTTTTCTCTTTGTAAGACATTTCTCTTGGCAGATACAAGGTAAGAAATCTATAGGAGAGTGTCTCATCTATATGAAATCTACTATTGCTGAACCCAATATTTAGGTGCCCTCACAAAAATCTCATCGCTTGCACATTTAATACATTTCAATGGAATTTTCATTTCACAGTATATATATTATCATCCAGGTTTTTTCCCCTGTAAAAATATTCTCAGTGCAGGTTCTCAAAACTTAGACTGTCGGGATCCAATATGTCGGTTTCCAAACTATATAATATCCTCCCGGTTTTTTCCCCCACTGACAGGGGCAAAAAATTCCGCATGATATATCATCCCGTTTTTTCCCCGTCTCTTTTCCTTGTCGATTGAAGTGTTTCTTCATCCGTCCCTTTCCTTTCAAGTAGCCCCCTCTTTCTGGACCTCCTAAACAACTGTCACCCCAAAAAAAGTGACCCTCTCCCTCAGCAGTGAGTCGCGGCCCCTTTCGAGGGGGCTCCTCCCCGTGGTCTCGGGTCCGTCACATATAGACAGTCGTATTTTTCCAATATTGCGGTTTCTTCCAAAAGTATATATACCTACTCCGGTTTTGTCCCATATGGCCCCCCCCCTAGGCACGGCAACAATTCGTATGAGATATCATGGTTAGGGTACGCCGCGCCGTTAGGGTTTAGGGTTGGGGTGGGTTTAGGGTGACGGCCTCTCAGGGTTAGGGACCTTTAGGTTTTAGGTTAGGGTTTTAGGGTTTAGGTTAGGGTTAGGGTTTTAGGGTTAGGGTTAGGGCCACTAGGGTTAGGGTTAGGGTTGGGTTTAGGGGTAGGTTTGGTTACACCCGCGTCGAGGTGTTAGGGTTAGGGTTTAGGGTTAGGTTCGCGCTTAGGGTAGGGTTTAGGGTTCAGGGTTTCGGGTTCTAGGTCAGGTTAGGGTTAGGGTTAGGGTTAGGGTTTAGGGTTAGGTAGGTTAGGGTTAGGGCTTAGGGTTAGGGTGTCGGGTTTAGGGTTAGGGTTAGGGTTAGGGTTAGGGTTTTAGGGTAGGGTTGGGGTTTAGGGGTAGGTTTAGGGTTCGGGTTAGGTTTAGGGTTAGGGTTTAGGGGGTAGTGGTTAGGGTTGAAGTTTAGGGTTAGGGGTTAGGGTTTAGGTTAGGGTTAGGGTTAGGGTTTAGGGTTAGGGTTAGCTACAAGATTAAGAATTTAAAAATGTAATTGTTAATTTTTTCGCGTTTAACCTTTTCCTGGGACCCGTGCTAGGCAAAATCTTGGGCCTCACACACCAATATTGTTCGTTATTTTGGTATAACCCAGACAACGCACCACACAACCAAAATTATTGAACAAAATCAATTTTAAACCATTTGATTCTTGAAAAATATAGCCCCCGACATACCTTATTTTAATACACTTTTCCATGGAATTTTTCATTTCCATAATATATATAATCCTCCCGGGTTTTGTCCCCTACTAAAAAGATTTTCGCTGGGGTGACGCAAAGTAGATGCCGGTAGCACATATTTCGGTTTCCAAAAATATAGAATATACTCCGTGTTTTTCCAATATTGACAGGGGAAAATTCCGTCCCCCATGATATTCATCCGGTTTTGCCCTGTCTCTCCTTTTAGCTCGGAGTGTTTTCTTCATCGTCCTTTTTCACGTAGCCCCCTCTTTCTGGACCCCTCCCACCGTGTCCCCCCCAAAAAGGACTCGCCCGGGCGTCTGCGGCCCTTTTCAGACGGGGATTTCCCGGGTGCTCCCTTCACTGTTGTCTTTCTATTTCGCTGTGATTCCCCAACCCTATATTCCTCCGTTTTTTCCTTGCTACCACCACCCCTCCTAATCTACATCAGATGTCTCCATATCTTGCCCTCATCTTGGTGTTGTCCTTTGACCGGGACTTCCGTTGACCTCTCCTCCGTTAGTCCCATTTCCTTGGTATCTCCTTTAGCCGAAGAGCTGATTTTCTCCTTCTGTCTCCTTTGTCCAATCCATTGTCTGTCTCTTTCATTCCCGCTCTATCTAGCACGGTTTTTCTTACCCCTTCCAAATTACCTTTCCAGTCCCTGGGTGTCAACCCCCTTAGCACAGGTCTTGTGTCTCCCTATTGTTCCCTCACCCTTATGTTATAGCGACTCCCGGTTTTATTTTTCCCCACCTATGCAAGGGCAACTTCCGTATGATATCATCCCTCTCCCGGTTTTTTTTCCCCTGTCTCTTTCTCAATTCCTCCTTTCTCGCACTGGATTTTTTTTTCATTCAGTTCCCTTTCTTTTCCAGTAGCCTCCTTTCTGGACCCTTCTCATCCACGAACCACTTGGATTCTGTCACCCCCCCACAAACAGTGCTCGCCGTGGCGCGTCCGCCGCTTTTCGATGGGGGCTTCCCCCCAGTGGGTTTTTTTGCTCCATTTTAAGTCTTACCCTGTCTGCTCCTTATTTCTGCTTCCCCCCCTACTCCCCCTCGGTATTTTGCGTTGTCCCTGTCAACTACTTCATTAGCCCCTCTCGGCGAGACAGCGGTCTGAGTTCACCGCCACTAGCCCCACCACACTTCCGCGGACCACACACAGGGGGTGCCCCTTCCCCGGGCCTTGTCGTGGCCTTTTTTCTATCTTTTCCCCCCCTGGCCCCCCTCCTCCACTTTCTTCACCCACGGTTGCGGTTCTTCTTTTTTTTCTCTTGTTCCGGGTTCCGTCTGCCCATCTGGCGCGCCCCTCCATTGTCTTCTGTTATAACCACTCGTCCTGCGACCTAAGGACCACCTTCAAGCTTCCACGTGCGGCCGCTTGTGACCCCCCAGTCACCCCTTAGGGTCCGACCCACACGAGAAAACCCCATACACGGTTCAGATTGTTTGCCACCATCATTTTCCTGATTGATCTGTGGTGTCTCTACGCCCTCTTTTTCCGCCAAGGCCTGCCCCCCCTCCTCATCTTATGGTGTTGACCACTCCCGTTCTCTGTTTCCCAGTTTAACCGAGGTTCCTCCTGGCTTACTTCACGTGTGCTCCCACACCTGCGGCCCCTTTTGCCCCCTCTTCTCCTTCCCCCTTTTGCTTGGCTCCTTTGTAGCTTGGGCAAAGTATCCTCGTCACCCCGCTTTTGTCATATCTCTTTACACAGGCGGCTATACACTTCTCCCCCAGACAACGTTTTTGCCCCCGCCTTTCCTGCCCCCAAATCCATAACATCCCTTTCCTTCCCCACGGCTCTCTACCCCATGTTAGCCTCACCACATTATTGCTGCTCGGTTCTCATTTCCCCCATTTTCCTCTGCCAGTTGTAGCCGCACAATGGACTGCCCTCTTTGTTGTCTTTTGAGACTATGACCTAGCCAATCCCCCCCCTGCTAATACCTTTTTCCATATCGCTACCTCCACATCCCTACCGGTTCTCTTTCCCGGTCACGTATTTCCATTTACCACCACGCGAACACACCCACCCCACCATACCCCCCTTTCCCGCAACAATCCCCCCATCCCCCTCCCCAGAGCCCATCACCCCCTATCCACATTTCCACTCACACCTTCCACTCCCTCCTTACTCCATACCTACCCCCCCTGCGAGATAAGCGGCCACGCCAATTTTGTTGCACCAGTCCCACCCCCTCTTTCGCCATTGGTGCTGTCTCCCTGAGCCCAACCCGCTCAACCCCCCATTTAGCCAGCCCTCCTTCCTTTTGTTCTCTCATCTCTCATAAAGCCACTGCCTTCGTGTGAACCCCCATTATACCCATCCTGACACACCGCACATCAACTTTCAACCAAGCCCCCCCTCTTCGCGATCCCCCCTCCCAGCCCCCTCCCCCAACGGACCCCTACCCCTACCGTTACAACACTCCCCCGCTTTGCGGGTTTTCCCCCCACCGGCCCCCCTCTTGCTGCTCAATTGGGCTCACGATTCCAAATCCCCCACCCCGCCAGAAGAAGCAACCACGAGTCAACAAAAATTTAATCCAGCTCGACCGCACCCCCAAACCGCAGCAGTCAGTGTCCCCACTCGCTCCCACCTAAACCTGCACACCTATCCTCACTAGGAACTCTTGTATTATTTCTTCACTTTACTTTGGCCCACCCCACAGTTCCCACTTTAATCTCCTCCCAACCCCTTGTGAGCTCCGTTTTTGCTTCCCATCTCCCCCACCCACTCCGGATTTCACTGCGTTTTGCCAACCCTAACCTTGGTTATGCTACCGCCTGGTGTGGCAGTCCACCCATTTCCCCTCTCGCCGGTTCTTCTCACCCTCTACCCGTCTACTTTTTCCTTCACCTCCTCGCCATTAGCACCCCATGGCAACCTACAGAATGGGAAATATACTTAACGTGTTGACAAGGTGGAAACGTGCGCAACATATTTATAACACATGTTAATTTTAGTTTGTGTATTTTAAGATCTTGTATTTTGTCTGTTTCTTTTTTCATAGCTTTTAATTTTGCCAAATAAATTAGAACCAATGCACAGGTCATTCTAAAAGTACTAAGCACTGATACAATGAATGATCACACCCTGTCAACATTCAAACTGGAACGTCCGCCAACAAAGCAGTGAGTGATCAGGTGCCTGTGATAAGTGTACTTTGAATATAAAGAAATGAAAAAAGAAGTTGAATATTTATGGAATTAGGGTCATCTGAAACCTGTTACTCTCTATAGCTGTAATAACAGATCTACCAGATAAAAAGTAATGACAAATCATTAAACAAATGGTTAAAATTAAAAATTAAATAAAATCAGAGTAGTAAAATGCACATTTTTTCACCTTAAATCAATTACCAGAGGGCGTATGCAGTGTAATTATTAAACTAGATATGATTAAATAATACATACAAACAGTTGCCAATTCTGTTGTAAACACTTAAGAATGACTTTCAAATAGCTTCTTTTTCCGTCAAACATTAACACCAAAGTAACGTCCGCAACACATTTTGCCAACTACATTTAAATAGTAAAAAATATAAGTAAAATTTAGTTGTTAAGAAAGTTCATTTATTACTTAATCATTGGTAAATGGACAAATACAAACATCTTCTTGATTCTCCAATTCAGTATAAGAGAAACCTTGATGCTGTGTTGCGGACGTTACTAGCGTTGCGGACGTTACAAGGTGCCGGAAAAATGTTAATGGCATCATACAGGTAAAATGATTTAGGATGGGGGAATTCTATTGCCTGGTTATGTGGGAAGTGTGTTAGAGCCTTTATTTTAAATTATACCAATTACATTACAAGGTAAGTAGTTATAGTGGTCACCTAGGTAACAGAGGTAATTTGCGGACGTTAACAAAATTGTGACGGGAAATCGGCCTTTTTTCGGAAGTGCTATTTTTGTTTTTAAAATGCGAATCAGAAGTCATTTGTTTCAAATATTGTCTTGTATATATGAACTATTATACAAGCCAAGTAATAATATAACATTGCTCTAATTTAATTTAGTGTAACATGGTTGACGGAAAATGTAACGTCCACAACACATTTTTAATTGACTGGCTCTTTAGAATAAGGAAATGTATGGGTGTCCATATTATTTTGGGAATTAAATTGGTACAGATGCTATGATGAAATATGAACGTCACATGTTATCTTTGCAATGGCAAATCATACAAATTGGTACTCGTTGGTGGGTTGACCAAAATTCGTCAA
This sequence comes from Ophioderma brevispina, assembly GCA_023653785.1. NCBI lineage: Eukaryota > Metazoa > Echinodermata > Ophiuroidea > Amphilepidida > Ophiodermatidae > Ophioderma > Ophioderma brevispina. The sequence goes on along the minus strand of JAMKCH010034638.1, from coordinate 16,952 downwards.
CATTTGGTGTTTAAGCATGTCCAGCGACCAAGGAGGAAGCACCCAACTTGTTAAGCTATGGGGGCTTAAGCTAGGTCTATACTAATATACATCCACAAAATAATTCAAGCCTTGTGATACACAGTTTTTGGGTGGCGTCCTCAAAGTGGCAGTAGCTTTTGGTATATGTTAAAAAAACCAAGCATATATATATAGAATATATGTTCATTCTTGGGTTTTCCCCTATGGACCGGGGAAAATTCCGTCATGATCTATCATCCGGTTTTTTCCCCTGTAATTCTCCTTTTAGTCGGATTGTTTTCTCATTAGTCCTTCTTTTCAAGTAGCCCCCTCTTTCTGGACACTAAACAAACTGTCACCCCAAAAAGGTGATCAGCAAGCTGAGTCTGCGCCCCTTTCAGGGGGGATTCCCCCCAGGTCGGTGGGTGCTCAAATTTCGAAGGTCTGATTATCTTATATTTCGGGTTCAAAAACCTATATATATATATCCTCCCGGTTTTTTCCCCTGTAAAAATAATATGTTAATATCGACAACAATTCTAATATAAATCACTGGGGGCGAGGAGCTCAATGGAATTTCCTCCTTAGGGTTTAGGTTTAGACGATAAAGTTTTAGAGTTAGGGTTAGGTTATAGGGTTAACGGAATAACTGCCCAAATATGGTATTGCAGTTTATTCCGTTATTAAGTTTAAATTAGGATGCAGGCTGTTGTCAATACTTTTACTTTATCCCGGTGTTCATCCCTAACCCTAACCCTCTCCTAAACCCTAAGTCAATTAGGTGAGTAGATCACTGGAATTTCCTCAACCCTAAGTCACGCGGTCGAGTAGAGAGAGGAGATCCTTGGAATTTCCTCTAACACTACCCCCGAACCCTAAGTCACGGCGACGAGTAGATCACTTGAATTTCCTCCTAACCCTAAGTCACTGGGGCGGATAGTCCACTGGAATTTCCTCCTAACCCTAACCCTACCCCCTAACCCTAAGGCACAGGGGTGAGTAGATCACTGGAATTTCCTCCTACCTAGTAGTCACTGGGGAGAGTAGATCAATGGTATTTTCCTCCTAACCCTAATCCTACCCCAAACCCTAACCTAAGTCAGGGGCGAGTAGGATCACTGGAATTGCCTCCTAACCCTAACCTACCTTCTAACTCTAACATAAGTCACAGATCCACTGGAATTCCCATAACCTAAGTCACTGGGGCGATGAGATCACTGGAATTTCTAAACCCTAAGTCACTGGGCGAGTAGATACTGGAATATATATATATACTATGTGATGAATAGGGATTGGTTTAGGTTAGGGTTAGGATTGAGTTAGGTGTGTTACTTGTCTCGTCTAAAGTTGAAGGTGACGTCATTAGGCGTCTTTGCATTTCCCACTAGTGTCTCGATCGTGCTCCTAACCCGCTTGACGGAGGGATCCTAAACCCGCTTACGTGACAACAATTCGATGGAGAAGTAACCGAGAAGTAATTGGATTGGTTGCCCCGGCAATCGGTCCAACCAAACTCACAAGGCTATATGCGCGGGGAATTACTAACCGTTATGTTATAAATGTGTTCGGTGGCCGTGTTTGTTAGGGGGGGGGGGGGGGGGGACACGATTGCTGGGGAGGAAACAAATCCTATTACGCTACGTAATAGGATTTGTTTCCCCAGCAATCGGTCCAACAAATCACTGGGCTTACAGAAGGGCACGAACACATGTACAATAAAAGGTTAGAATTTTAGAATTCGCGCGCGAGTATAGCAATGTATTTGTTTGGGACCGATTGCTGGGGCAACCCATGCTATAGCTGCTGTTAGTTAATTTTGGTCAGTAGTATACGAGTGTGGTAAAAACAGTCACGCGTTGAAATCCTTTTCAGTATATTTTGCGGCTTATAGAAATTATTACTCTTATCAAGAAATTAACCCATAATCATGCCACGTTCTGGCTTTATATGGCAGAGCTTCCTGCTTGTACAGTGTCCATTGATGATTTGTGGAACCCTTGGAATTTTCACCGAGTTTTGGATCGGACATAATGATGATGTCAGGGAGTGGTTGATGCAAGAAGGCTGCTTGCAAAAGAAATGATGTGGTAAAATGCAACGCGCCCATTCGTTTAAATCAGCGCAAACGCGATCCGGAAGGTAAAAATGCGCTGTCAGAAGAAGGGGACATGAAAATAAATCCTTCTTACAGTTCTTTGAACGCGGACATTACCCCCATACAAGAGGTAATGGAGTTTCACTGTACCGTCCTGCTGAAAGGAAAACTTTGCTACAAGCGGCCAATACTGAGTGTATCAGATACCAATCCACGGCAGTCGACTGGGCGTCTATCACCGGGAATTATTTCAAACTGGCGTTCAACGATTCTTGTGCTGTGGAGACTCACTTCCCCTTCAATTTTAGCGGGAAATTGAGATGATGAGAGTCTATTTGGCACCAGCAGGAAATACACCAAAGGCGCGAAGAGAGGAATGCAGGTAAGTTTAATTTGATAACTTTTATTTCATGGTTTAAAGATGGGAAATATAAAATATGGCGTAGGCTTAAAAGGGATTTAGAACGGAGCCTACAATCTCTAAAGAAATATTTTACGACGTCTTAAAAACCTGGGGCACACTGATATTAAAAAAAATGTCGTTACTAAGACACTTCGCGGGGGGGGGGGGGGGGGAGGTAGGTCCTTAGGATACAGAGTTCTATATAAAGCACTTGACCACATTTAAAATAGCGTTAATATTTCTTCCTGTAGGTATGCAGGTTTTTGGTTAACGGAAAGATCCACCAACACCGACTCTTCTGTACCCGGGTTGAGAACGGGATGGGGGGGGGGGGGGGGGGGGGGGGGGGGGGGGGGGGGGGGGGGGGGGGGGGTGTTTTTTTTTTTTTTTGGGGGGGGGGGGGGGGGGTGGGGGGGGGGCGGGGGGGGGGGGGGGGGGGGGGGGGGGGGGGCGGGGTGGATACACTACTCCTTAATAAGCGCACGTGAAACCCGGATCGCGGCATTTACAGCGATGGTTGGGGCGCTACAGCCACCTGATGAAAACTGGTATGACGAACTTTACCGTGTGCCAAAATAAGGTTTCAGAAGGAGTACAAGTGAGTTGAAAAATTGTGATTAAATGATATTTTGTAGGCCCCTAGGTATGTGCGTTATATATATATAAAGGAAAGAATTTGGATGCAGGGGCTATTGAACCCAGCGATTCTGGAATGTGAGACCAGTGCTCTATCAACTGAGCTATTCAGCCTACGTTGAATTGGTCCTAGTAGGCCAACATCTTTACTCTATATCAAGCAAGAGAGTCTTATTTTTATTGTTGGCCACGGTAAGTAAAAAAAAACTGCAGTGGTCCCCAAAGTGAGTTGTCCTACCTACCCATAGCAATCCCTATACGGAATAAACCGTGACATGTAGACAAGGCCATTTGGGCACAGTGATGAAACAAAATGGCAAATGTAGAATTCGACCAGACTGCTCCTGGAGCATAGGTTGTGGCAAACCGTTCCAGAGCGGAGTATTCATTATATAAGTGCTGACCACACTAGCAGTAGAGATTTATGCCGTAAATGTTATCAAGGATTAGAATGCAAATTTGGCACACCATTCCCCACTGTCTTGTGGTTAGGTAGCTGACTTCATGACACAGGGTCTCGGGTTTGAATCTGGCTACTGCCTCTTTTAAAAATATATGAATTTTTCATTATTATTTTAGGTCAGAGGGAAAAATCAAGTCCAGAAAAGATAAGAAAAAAATAAGAGTTGCCCTTGTATGTGTATTTGAGGCAGTCCTGCATACAGCCACTTAATGGAGAACAATAGATAGATGGGATGGAAGGACACTCAGTCACACGACACTGTATTATATGATCCAATGCTATCCTGAAATTTAGATTTAACTCCAAAAACAGAAAAGGGGAAACGGCGGCCATTTGTAAATTTACAGATTAAAATTTGATCATATATAATACATCATTGAAATTATCCATGACTAAATTTTCCGGGACTTGATCGTTTCACTTAGGAAGGTGGAAAAACGGTTGAGGTTGTGTAAAGTGCAACACCACACAATGGAAGTGCGTGGCATCACGCGAAGGCGCACTTTGTCAAGATAAGTGGCACATCAATAGGAAAACTTTGAAGGCCATATCGCAGAGATCATGTGGCGTGCTTTCCATAGAGGAAACGTTTTCTCGGCTTTCTATGAAGAAGTGAAGCGGGTGTATACATTAGATGGGTATGATTGGATGAATTTTGCACGTAATTTTTTCATATCGCACAAAAAGGAAATAATTAGGCTACTTGCACACAGAAAGTACAAAAAGCTTACATTCTAATTTTCCAACATCCCTGTCCCTTTCTCGGAAAAAGAAATATTCGGTTAGGGAGGAACAGGTAACCCTATACTTTCGACGTTGCAAATTGCAGTCCAGCCGACTCTGAAGTTTTCATTGCAATCTCTAAGTCTTAAATAATGATTACAATTCTGCGTTAGAAGTGGGAATCGAACACACGCCCTTTTGATTATAAGACAAGCGCCTACACCCCCGCTACGCAACTGCAGCCGGAATAAGATTTTTTTTTTTGTAATACTTAAATAAATACCTTAACGGAATAAAGCGCACACATACCCTAATCAGTCTTTTTTGACGAGGTTACCTGGTCGGTCCCTAGTCACTTTTCTCCTTTTCTTCCTCACTTCCCTCATTTGCCTTCCATTTGTTTTATTATTTTGTACGGCATAATTAAATTTTGCACGTAATTTTGTTAAATGCAGCACTTTAAAAGGCTAGAGTTGAGCTACTTGCACACAGAAAGCCAGAAAAAAAATGCATTGATTTGACAGCATTTCTATCCCTTTGGCGAAAAATATTTGTTTGGTTAATATTCCCCTCTTTTCCTCCCTCACTCCCCTAATTCTTGTTTCCATTTCCCCTTATTTTCGACCTCCATCTTATACCTAATCCGTTCCTTCCTTTTCCATCCTCACTCCCCTCGTTTTTATTTCATTTTCCCCTATTTTAGACCTCCATCTTATTCCTACTCCGCGCCTATATTTCAACAATGGCTTCAACTGAATGAAGGAGAGTCACCAGCGGATGTCACCATCATCCCAGAGGAAAATATGTGCGATGGTGACGAAGATGTACCACATCTACATGAGTCTATTCGAGAATTCGAAGTCATTGATCCTGATGATACCGGATTGCCGCTCCCCGAGACTGAAGCTCACTCTCCGCAGCAGGCAGATGCCTCCGCTCAGGCTGAAGCATCAGCAGAAGTTGAAGGAAATCAAGCTGGCACGGCATTTTTGGACGAGTCATTATCGTTTTCGCAATTAGTTGAGGGAATTGAAAGCGCATCCACACCTTCTACCTCTAATGTATGTAGTACGCCCAGTAGCTCGCGCTCGCCATCACCAATTACAGTGTCCAGTGGCAGTGAGAGCGATAGAGGTGGAGATGAAGTCAAACCTGTGTCTACATCCCCACCATCCACCAAAGTGCAGCTCAAGGCAACAAAACGTAAACCCCAAACACGCGTCAACAAACCCCGTCCACCCACACCGTCGCCTGCTGTTACGCGTAGCAAAAAAACACGACCCCGCACTCCAAAGCACTTAATCAATTGTCCAGCAGGTTATGAACCCCTTTCTACAGATTCTGATTTTGAACCCCCTGCAATTAATATAAGAAAGCCCAAAACACCAGCATATGGAAAAAAAGATTTCGTGTATTACTAGAAATCAATATTTTTTAAAGCCATAAAACTCTGTATAAGCTCATTTAGCTCAAGTCCTTAAGCGCAAGGCTGTATTTAATTTACAGAAAAGGCTATTTTTTTCTAGATCATGTAAAAACTCAAAATGTTATAAATCTCGTGAAAGCCTTTAAAATGTGGGAAAATGTTTGTTTGCACCCATATCCGAGTGTTGAAGCTGAGACTTTTTTGTGGCTTTAATGCATAATGCATACTTTGATTTGATCTTCTGATTCAATGCATACTTTGACTTGATCTTTGAAAAAACTGAACTTAAGAAAAGTAGAATATATCTTAAAGGATGAAAAGATGAGAAAATGTAGTACCGTGAACAGAAAATAGTTTAAACATGGAAATAAAACCGGTACGATAAAAGCTGATGAAATGGATTTGAAGGCACTCATTTGTGATCACCATTTCTGTGTTAAATGCCCCAATGGCTATAAGGACCCTCTAAAAGCAAACAAGTGAATTTTATTCCAAGGATGCTATATCATGTCGGAATTCTAATATATATATATATATATATATATATATATATATATATATATATATATATATATATATATATATTTTTTTTTTTTTTTTTTTTTTTTTTTTTTTTTTTTTTTTTTTTTTTTTTTTTTTTTTTTTTTTTTTTTTTTTTTTTTTTTTTTTTTTTTTTTTTTTTTTTTTTTTTTTTTTTTTTTTTTTTTTTTTTTTTTTTTTTTTTTTTTTTTTTTTTTTTTTTTTTTTTTTTTTTTTTTTTTTTTTTTTTTTTTCAGACTCAGCTTGCTGAGTCACTTTTGGGGGTGACAGTTGTTTAGGGGGTCCAGAAAGAGGGGGCTACTTGAAAAGAAAGGAACGAATGAAGAAAACAATCAGATCTAAAAGGGAGAATATTTCAAAAGATGACAGGGGAAAAAACCGGGATGATATATCATGACAGAATTTTCCCCTGTCAATAGGGGAAAAAACCGGGATGATATATATAATATTTTTACAGGGGAAAAAACCGGGATGATATATATAGGTCTGGAAACCGATTTTTTTTGGTTATAGACATTCTAAATTGAGCACTCGACTGGGGTAGAATCCCCCGTTTGAAAAGGGGCGCAGACCGAGCTTGCTGAGTCACTTTTGGGATGACAGTTGTTTAGTCGGCCGCTCAAATTAGAAAATGTCTATATCAAATATTTCAGTTTCCAAAGCTATATATATATCCTCCCGTTTTTTCCCCTGCAAAAATAATTTATATATATAGTGATCTACTCGCCCCAGTGACTTAGGGTTAGGAGGAAATTCCAGTGATCTACTCGCCCCAGTGACTTAGGGTTAGGGTTTGAGGGTAGGATTAGGGTTAGGAGGAAAATTCAGTGATCTCCTCGCTCCAGTGACTTAGGGTAGGAGGAAATTCCAGGGATCTACTCGCCCCAGCGGGACCTTAGGGTTAGGAGAGGGTTAGGGTAGGCCCTATAAGGTTAGGATGAACAATGGGCATGAAGTTAGTAAAAGTATTACAAATAGGGTGCTAGCCCTCATCCTAATTTACTTAATAAACGGGAATAAACTGCCAAATCATATTGCAGTTGATTGTCGTTTTTTATTGTTAAAAGATCCGCTGTAACAGTATCTCGAACCCTAAAACCCCAACCTAATATACAATATATACATTAAATATACGATATTATTTACAGGGAAAAAAAAAAACCGGGAGGATATATATAGGTTTGGAAACCGAAATTTTGAATACAGACATTCTAATTGAGCACCGAATGGGGAGAATCGCCCGTCTGAAAAGGGGCGCAGACTCAGCTTGCTGAGTCACTTTTGGGGGTGATGACAGTTGTTATGGGGTCCAGAAAGAGGGGGCTACGTGAAAAGAAAGAGGAAGAATGAAGAAAAGAAAAAAAAAATCCGATCTAAAGGCGAGAATATTTCAAAAGATGACAGGGGAAAAAAAACGGGATGTATATCATGACGGAATTTCCCCTGTCAATAGGGGAAAAAAACGGGTGATATATATGGAGATATATATAAGCTATTATTTTACAGGGGAAAAAACGGGATGAATTTAGTAGGTGTGGAAAACCGAAATATTGCCATATTATAGTTCTAATTGGAGCATCGACTTGAAGAGAATTCCAGTTTTGAATACCAATTGCAATAGGGTGTTTTGGGCGGAATACATCAAATAAACGTTATTAATTAATCCCAAAAACTGGCAACACTCCAGATTGTTTTTCCCTCTGAGGGGAAAAAAACCCCATGATATTACCGTAAAAACTGGCATGCAGGAACAGTCACACATATCACCGGACAGATCAGTAACAAATGTAGAGAACTAAGTCGGCAAAAAGTCAAGTCATATTAGTCAGAATTATCTTAAAACTAATTGGGAGTAGCTCACGTTTCATGTGTAATGGCGATTCACGAGCTTGATTACGATCCATGCAACATTGTGTCACTGTCAAGTATGGTTCCTATGTGTAATCGGGCGACGCCTTTCCCAGGCTCTCTCATTTCTTTGAACATGTTGCGTGCATAGTTTACAAATCAATTTGACCACGAGGGTGGTATCGTCTATCATTTCTTTCTTGATGTCGAAATACTTCCGAATGTTTGTACGACCCCTCAACTTCTTTCGCCCGAGGCCCCATCGTTAACTATCAAAACTCGCTCAATCAAAACAAAACACACGTGCGATCAACGGCGCGAGGCTTTAAAGTTACGACGTTTACTTCATGCATATTTACACTTTTTTTTTAAGGGGGGGGGGGGGGGGGGTCCCGTTGGGGTTACCCCAATTTTTGTTATACATCTTCCATGCGGTTATTTCCATTGGGAGAGTTCGAACTTTGGATATAATCCGCAGATTTTGCTCTATGCAGTTTTACGGGGCCGTGCACATTATCGAAAATGCGTGGGTAACACCCCTGGACCCTGCCCCCACCAAACCTGCCCCCCGTGGCCAAAAAACCCTTAAATTGGTTAAACCACCTAAAACTCCCTAAGTGTTTAAAAACAACCCCTCTGGCTGCTCTAATGTTAACCCACTGCTGCAACTAAACCCCCTGGCCCCCTGTAACTGGGCCCCTAAAACCCGCACTGCGGGGCCACTGGCAACAAAACAATATGTAACGGACCCTGCCCACCCCCTGCCCCCCCGGAAAAACGTAACTGCAACTGGACAGACGAAACCAAAAAAAAAAAAAAATCAAAAAACCACACCGTAATGTGATCAAACCTGAAACCACAAACCGGGTAAAACCAACTGAACCACCCCCTGGCTCCCCCCTAAAAAACCCCTGGGACCTCCCGCCCATGCATGCTCTGAAAAAAAAAAACAAAACACTATTCAACCCCCTGAATAAAAACCATGCCTCCCTGCCTATACAAAAAAAGTAAAACCCCCCACCAAAATGTTTGTCAAAAACACACCACAACCACCTCCCCTACCCCCTCAAAATAACCTGGCTGAACCTGCAACCCTACCACCAACAACCAACAAAACGTGGGTATTAAAAAACCCACACACCCTGGGGCCCCACCACTGCTGCCCCCCTGGATGCGAAAAAAACAACTACCTGCCTGAAAACCCTGCCCCCCTGGAGTAACCTGGCACCACCAAAAAAAAACCTGAACCCCTGTATAACTCTGCACCCTCCCTGTAACTCCCCCCTGACCCCACCAAAACCCACTAAACCCTACAATATAACAAAAATTAACCCCTGTGCTGTAACAACCTGCAACGCAATAAAACACCCCAACTGCCCAAACCACAATCCTACAACCTGGGCCACAAAACACTGACTGGCCCCCCACCAAAACACCCCTGGTTAACTGAACCCCACCCTACTGCAAACGCTGACTGTCCCCACCACCTGCCCTGGCCAACCCACCAATAATGTGAACGGGAAACCTACAAGAGACACCCAAAAAACAGGCGGTACATCACAAGAAACGGGCACCCCGAACCCACCCGCAATACCCTTGTCCACCAACCACACCGGACCCAAAACTGGGCCCCTGCCTACCACACCCGCTGATCCTCTGACCTGGCACCCCTGGGTAACTGGTAACTGGAACCAAAGGGGAAGAAAGGAAAAAATACAGGCACCAAGAAGAAAAACTATGAAAACAGGCAAAGATCAAAATAAAAAACACAATGTAAAAAACGATCCATAAAAAATGGCCACAAAAAACTTAAACAAATCCACCCCCACTCCCTGCCCACCGTGGCAACCAAAATGTAAAATCCCTGCTGCCCCTGCCCCCTGGAACTAACTACCCTATGGCAACCCCAATCTGAACAACCAAACAAAACTGGTACAAACCCACTAAAACATGCCCCTGAAACTCCACACTACTGGAACCCAACCCCACATGGCCTGCCCTCCCTGCCCTAAAAACTGTACCACCTTCCTCCAACTCTGCCATACCCCCCTGGCCCCCAAACTGCCCGCCCCCCCAACCATGACAAACTAAGTAAACTTGCAAAAACCCCCACTGCACCCACCACCATGTAACTGGCCCACTGGTACCCACCCTGGTCTGCCCACTGCCTGGCTCCACTGATGGTACTGACTCCACCCAACCTAACCTCCTGAAACCAAAACCAATAAAAACCAAAACCCACCCCCAACCCCAACGCCCTAACACAAGTAAAAAACCCTCAAATGGCATGGCTGCCCCCAAACCACCAAACAAAAAAACCTGCATAAATAGCCCCGCACCAAAAGCACCTGCTCGCACCCCCCCCACCCCTGGTCCCCCCTGAAAAACACTAACTGCCCTCTGCCTCCTAACCTGGTCCCGCTAACCCCCAAATAGGAACTAACAGTGCACACCAAAAAAAACCAATGCCCTCCACAACCCTCACAAACCCCCCTAACCCACAAAACAAACAAACAAACAAACAAACAACCCCACCCCCAACCCTGACCCTAAACATAACCCACCCTCACCCGCAACACCCCCACACCACCGCCCCACCAGCGGCCCCAACGCCCCCGGCCCAAACCCAACCCTAAAAAAACCAATAAATGGGAAGGAAAACCAAAAAACCAACTCACCAACCCCCTGCACCCAAAACCCCCCATCCTGTCCATCTGGTCCACCTAAAACTGCCCTCCTGCAAGTATTAATTTTGTAAACCCCCTCTGGCCCCAACCTAAACACCCCCATCATCCCCTTCCCACCACACCAAAACACCCTTCCTGGCTCCCCTGCCCCTGCCCCCAACCCCACCTGCCTGGTAAAGCATAGTGTTGGTGATCATTTATCATTAAATATTGCCCAGGGAGGTATTTTGCTGGGTTGCGGCATCTCAAATCGAAGGTAGAAAACTCGCAGCCGGCTTTTTTCAAGATTGCGCGATAAACGCTCGGGACACAAAAGCATTTTAGAGATGTACGCGGACTGCGCCGATCGCGCGCGCGCCACCCAAAAGACAATGTTGGTGACGCTTCATAATGTTATGATTACTATGGCATGTGTGACGCAAAACGTGCCGACCGTATCACATAACACGTTATACAATAGCGCGAATTTTAAATAGAACATGGCCAGTTAGTGGTTTTTAATTAATGTAATCGATATCAGATAATTCGTTTTTTCGATGAAACCACTCGAGATGTGGTCAATATTATTTTACAGAGTATATTGTATAATATTATTCGTATGTAAGGGTTCCTTTAAATTGTCTAAGTCCAATGTGAATCACTCTATTGTTCATTTATAGGATCCCAAACAGTTCCAGGATGTTAGAAAGTCTATTCGGAAAATAAAAACAAAAAATATGTGGAAACGTATGCACTAGAGATTCCCAATGAGAGGGCAACATAACAATTCTTGACATAATGAAGGGAATGTAGCAAAATCTAAAATTAAGACCAAATGCCGTGATGAAAGGCTAAGACAGAGGAATTGGTTGTGTAATTTGTAATTGTCCTTTTTAGAGTCGGCCCAAATCTCCCTGCAAGCCAATCAGTAGATAGTTAAGTAGTTAGTTAAAACCAAAGTTTTTTAAATCTGGTTTTGTCCCCGCTAACGGGGGTGGCCCGGCTACACCTCACACTCAGGCCAATACTGCTGTATGAGGATTATTGGAGCCAAAAGATAATTGAACCGGATGCCCTTCCTGACGTCAATCCTCAGTTGTCGGGCAGGAGCTAGCCTTTGGGCATCATGACACCCATGCAAGGGCGGGCAGCATCGTGCTGGATGGCCGCCATTAGCTCTCAGAGCTGATGCCACAAACTTTACAACACAAGGATGTGGGAAGAAGTTTTAGAAAAAATAAAACAAAGTGCAGTGCACGAAGAAAAGGATGAGAGGAATAGAAACCGTGTAGAGGAGTTACTTTAAGAAGTTTTTGATGCAGAGGGGATGGACATCCAGAAGAAGTGAAATGCGAAAATTTGTCCAAGATCAACAGAAAGAGTACCAAATGAGAAGCAGGTACAAAAAAAAGAGGCAGGTGTTTGTGTGGTGGGGTTGTGGTAGTGTTTAGGGTGTAATGTTTAAGTTTGGTAGTGTAGGGTGTTTGGTGTTAGTTGTGTAGGTCGTGGTGTGACAGTGTTGGTGTGTGTGAGTGTTGTGGTGATGTGCTCCCGTGTTGTAAAGGCCAGATTAAGTTTGTGGAAGATGCTGAAGTTCGATGACCCCAAAATCCTATTTATGTCTCCTTGCTTGAAACGCTGCAGAGGCACGAGGAGGGCAAGCGCATCATTGCACATTTAGACCATCCTACCAAATTCCAGAAGTCTTAGTAATGTAACATTTAACACAAGTGGAGTGATGAATGAAATGCATAATAAAGTGTTTATGAAGGAAGTGTAAACAAAGTCATAGATACTGTGATGGTAGCCCTCTGGCTAGGTTAGTTAAGAAGTTGAGCGCCCCCTCCATTCTGTGGGATCTAGTCATCTTACATAAGTCTCATTATTCTAAAGCTGGAGTAGCCTTGTGTTGATGGAAAAAGATTGTGGTTTGTGGTTCAAAACTAGTTCGAACAAAGTATTGAAGCTAGTGCTTCCGTTGAGTCCTAATTCACCATATTGTCAAACACCAATTTGTGACATTCTGGTTAGAGAACTCCGAGTGGTAGACGATCCTGGAAATCTCTCGCTGGAATATGATATGAAATTCTTTTGAGGCAGCAGTATTGTGGCAAATGTGACTTTTCAAAAACTTGTAAGTGTCTTACCGCCTGCGTTATGCACGCTGCAGGCTGACTGTGGACATGGCATGAGACTTGAGTGAGGTGAAATTGTAAATCAAGGCTATGGGCAAAAAGAAAATAAAAACGAGCAGAGACATTTTGTGTACTGGACGATTTCATTAGGATTTTTTTTTTACCTACTACACGGGACAATCTGAGACGGATATATTGGACCAGAGTTAGCACAGCCAGCGGTGTTGTTTTTTTTGTAGTGATTACGCGTCACAACAAACGATGAATCATTGATTTTTCTCCTATATGGACATTGGACAAGTGGGGAATTTGGAATATAGAATTAGGACCCTGTACGATAAAATGATGCATCATGGACTTTCTACAAGACAACAACTCTTCCGACATTCACATACCACATAGTAGCATGTTAATCAGGTGTGGCAGACCTGAAACTTCTATCTTTGCAACAATTAAAGAAGCAGTAGTTGATGGGGGAAAAGACAATAATGTTGAAAACATGATGGAACAACCAAAAAAGGACCACATCACACTTACTGAAGTTGAATTGGAGATGGATTCAGGGAACATACTCGTGTTGGGGTGAGGGAGCAAGTTGGTGGGACTGTGAGGAGACAGCAGACACCATATTTGAAATTTTGTACGAATAAGTGCAATAAGATGCCCCATCAACAAGCACTGCCTCTACTTCAAGTACGCATAAGAGACCATCAGTGGATGAAAAAGATAAAAAAATACCATTGTCAGAACAGATGCATTACAAATACTTAAATTAGGAACACAACTGGAGGAGAGATTGGGACACAAACCTAAATAATTTAAGTGTGCGTCATCCACTGGATACAATGGCAAGGACTGTGAAAAGATGATCAAAGAAAGGGAAGGGAAAGTGCCCAAAAAAAAAAACCATCTACTTTATTTATTAACAGAAATAAGCGTGTCACACAGGGGATTATCAGAGGAGTTGGGAAGTTGTGGTATAATGCTAATAGGACTCATACAGGAGTTGACAGCAGCATCGGCTGACGCAACTGGCCAGGTCCACGTATTTTCCGCTTCTCGGAAAACGATTTACATTTATTTCTTGACGCTGGCCTCGTGTATGCAATCCAGGAGTGCAATACTTGGGTTTCGGCAGAATGTGCTGTTGGGGGTGGGCTCCAGGGAGCACTTGCCCAGGCTCTAGAGGACGGAAGCAACTGCAACATCATGCTCCGTTGCCTGGGTATCATCGGGAAAACGATGCACGATCCCTGCTCGCATATAGCGCGGACCCATCCCTAACAATACTTGACACCCAACACGTGTTATCATTCTGCACTCAAACACCTTTGAAAAAGGGGCACGAAGACGCCAACACCAATGCTACAGGAACTTGCACCCTTTTCCCGACTAGGGGACCGTCAAAGACGATGCACGTTATGACAAGACTGCTAGCGACAATGGGCCCCGACGATGAGCAAGACCATGGACGTATTGTGCAGACTCTGTCGTAACTTGCGGAGGTCATAAAACGTCAATGTGCGATCGTGCCTGGAGGAAAGTACTGGAATCCTTCAGAAGAACTCAAACAGTTGGCCCAGGCAACTGTTCCACCAGTTTTGCCTGGTGGATCAGCACACACACAGGAGACCAAATTTTCGACAATAGAGAATCGCACAATGGCGCATGTCAATACACACAATGACTGGTTGAAGTCAAGGCAAACAAGAACAAATTGAACGAATGGAGAAAGCAAAAGAAATGCGGGAAAAAAATAAAGGAAAAAGATAGAAAGAGAGCATAAAAGATTGAGGGTAAGGTAATAAAGTTGACTTCCAGTGTAGGGGACACGAAACACGGACCCACAATCCCTATTGCAACTTGCAAGTAGGCTGTCTCGCTCATTCAGTCGGAACATATTTGTGCAAACTCAATACACACGTATGAATTGGTTGTACCACACAGTGACCATTGAAAAATCCAACAAATGGAAACTTTTGGTTTGCGGGGGTTTGCGTTCTTCGGGCACTCTATCTCAGCCAATTTTTGCACGCTTTTTTACAAGCGAGTGTTAAATGAAAGAGCAGGAAATATGCAACAAAATGTATATTTCGGAAACTTCAAAATGGTCTAACTTTGGCACAATACCAGTGCTCGATTGAGGGTTTACATGCACAAATGATGTAACTTTGACTCTGTGCATGCAGAATTTTCACTGTGCTGTAAATTTTGTAGTTTCAGCCATTTTGGGAAAAATCAGTGGTTGGGCATGTAAATTTTATTTCCTAATCGAGCACTGCACATTACTGATCGAAAAACATGCAAGATACTTTTTGTGCCAGGTGTAAGGTATTATGTACTAGTACTACACAAAATCAATTATTTTTCCATAGTATGTCATATTCTCAGTCTATAATCTCTAAAAATCAATAATCTTATTCTCAAATTGTTGCGGAAAATAACTTTCAGTTTATTGCTTTTTCACTGTTAATTTTCACTTTTAATTTTCACATTAGTATGCATTCCTTTTGCAGATTATTTTCTCTTAGAATTACATTTACTCTATGATTCATATATATGCACTCATAAATATGCACATGGCTCCTTCGATTTGGCTTTATTTGATATTTTTTTTAAAAATTCTAGGCACATGGAAAATTACGAAATGTGAAAATATCAACTTGAAATGCAGTTTTGTGTGAAAATTTAGAGAGTGTGAAAATTTAAACCTCACGGTACACACAATTTGCTAGATATTGCAATTAATGCTTCAGACTACTGAAAAAGTCTCATTTCATAGCACGAAAATAAACAACACAAATATTTTTAATATTAAAAAGATGAGATTTATCATGTTAAAAATTACAATTACACCCATAAATCCTATTCAGAATGTTTGAATTAACACTTTAAATAATGCAAACTACATGAAACAAGCTAAATATTTATGGTATATTAAAGGGATGCCCCGATTTAAGGATATGAAGCTTTAACGGATAGAGTGGCCTTCACTCCACAACCCATCTGTTAAAGTTTCGCGACGATTTTTCAATCCGTTTTGATGAGAGGCTAGAAACGTCGATTTTGTAAGCCCCATAGAGTACTGTGTAAATTAATATTGGTCGACCAAAATGGGCCACATTTTCGCTCATAACTTTCAAACCAAAATCCTTTGGCTCTAAGATTTACAGGGTAAAATGCAGAAAAATAGTAGCTTCTTCTGATATAAAATATAGACAACTTCCGGTAAAATCTTGGGGTTCTGGGGCGAGGCTATTAGAGATCGGCCATGGACCTTAATCAGTTTTAAAGATAAATACGGTATTGCAAAAATATTTATTGTGGATATGCATACGAAAATAGCCGCAGCGCAAAAATATTTTGTGCATCCAATTTAGCATGAAAATATTATTGCACAAAATTATTTAATAAAGATATATTTTAAAAGAAATTCATTAATTCAATGCAGGGCCGTACGCGGATTTATTTGGGGGGTGCGGGACTTCGAAAAAGTGGACCTTTTTTTCGAAAAAAGTGGACCTTTTTGCCTATAAGTGGACTAACCCCCCAAAAAAAAAAACATCCTTTTTTGGGACTTTTTGAACATTTAATCAACAAAAAGTGGATTCTCTGTCAAAAATGTCTCTAAATTTTTACCTTTTATTCAAAGAAATCAGCAAAAAGTGAACCTTTTATTTATACCCCTTTGGATTTGGGGGGGCGGCCACCATGGGCCACACACCCACAAACAACTAGAAGTGCATTGGGGATATTGTATTATTTCCTTGCGTATTCTTGCACACATCCTTATTTGCGAATTTAATAAGGTTTTTTTTTTTATCCAAATCGTGAAATCGTCGTAACCTAAGATAGGGTTTCCAGGTGATTTTTAGAAGTTGTTTTTTTACGCTTTTTATTTTTTTAAATGAAAGATCTTGTCAAAAGTAAAACAAATTGACACCAAAATTATTTCGAATGAGGTAAGGGTTGTGGAAGTTATGGCAATTTTAAGTGCTAAAAATCGCATTTTCGTCT
>JAMKCH010034637.1:0-13951 GCA_023653785.1 Ophioderma brevispina | reverse complement strand
ACGCAAATTCTTCAAAGCATGGGTTAACATCAGGGCGTATGTTTAACTTTAAACGCTGGTTAAATTAGCCGAACATGCGTTAAACATGCCCTAAAACGTTGTTAAACTTAGTGGTCCGGGTGGTAGTTTAAGGCGTGTTTAACTTCACGTTTTCATTCAATGCCTGATATTTTAAAGCTCATGTGATATCGTGGTTAGACCAGTTTACCTCCCTTTATTTCTTCTTATCTTATTCGAGTCCGTCAGTTTAATTCTTCTCGTCCATTTTTCCTTGCTTCTTTTATGCTTCGTGTTATCTGTTCTAGTATTGCATGATAAGCAAGTGCGCACAACGACTCGGAACATAAAACAGTTTTAAAATCGTTTGAGAATACGGGCTATATGATTAAATCGGGTAATACAGAACAAGTGTGCAATGATATTGTTGAGATCCCACCAACCCCCACCCCCCACCCCAGGGTTTGGAAACCGAGGTTAATTTATAGTTGCCGGCAAAATTGTTCATTGCGGACCGCAATTTTCAAAACCACCTAACCTAAGCTGCTAAGTCATAAAGTAAATAAACACATGGTAAATAGGCGTATCCACTGCTGAATGCAATTGTGTTCTACCAAATAACCTTAGCTTTGAAATCTCTATGCAATTGCGTATTTAAGGGTAGCAAAAACTAACAACTAAATAACATATTATTCTTTCTGTTCCACACCTTCAAACCGGACGGACGAAGGACGATTGTAGGTCGATATGGAAGAGATTTTGCCTAATTTAATAAAATAAATCGGCAAGTGGCCAAAACTTTTGCATTTTTACAAACATCATACAAAAAAATGAACTTCTAGTGCTTGTAAATTGAAAACCACTTTCCCAAAAAAGAAAACATTTAAAGTAAAATATAACTGTATTTTAAAATGTTGCATGGAAATCATAAGGAATTCATAGGCCTAACATTCCAAGCCAACATTCCAGTAAGGTCTACACCTAGAAACTAAAAATCAACATCCATTGCAAATGTTCTAATACACACTCTGTGCTGTGGGGGTTAGTATCGCGAACAGAGCAACCGCGTCCCGCAGTATGGCACGAGTTCAGTGCTTAGAGGCATGTCGCGCTCAGGCTCATGAATATTTATTGGCGGAAATTTTCCTCAGATAATACAGCGGGTATAGGAGAGGCTCGGTGCGCAACCAGGTGCGTCGTGCTAGTTCCGATTTGGCTACGGGCCTATCTAGCGCTTCTCGCTTGTATAATATCTATGGT
Organism: Ophioderma brevispina; assembly: GCA_023653785.1. NCBI lineage: Eukaryota > Metazoa > Echinodermata > Ophiuroidea > Amphilepidida > Ophiodermatidae > Ophioderma > Ophioderma brevispina. The sequence continues at coordinate 12,694 of JAMKCH010034637.1, read as the reverse complement.
GCTACAAAACATAGGGCGCCGACGGTGAGGGCGAAAGCACGTAGGGAGTTGAAAGCCAAGCTCCATGGTGAATTTGGCGCATGGCGGCAGCGACCTGTGCGTCAAACAAGTTGTTTGGATCAAAAATACGCAACAGTTGCGGGTGCTGCGGATAGTTAAGGCGCGCGGCGTAGCGATCAGGAAATTCAGAACTATGCTAGTTCGTGTCAATTACGCGCTATGTGACTTTTTTTTTGACGATAAACTTTGAGTGCAATCAGTTTGCAGATTCAGTTTTTATAGTCTTTATTAACCATACGTAGGCAGATAAAAAATTACCCCCATTTACAAGAAAAAGTAGAGAATGGGGAGAGGGTTGTCAGATGAGAGCAAGGCTCGGGCGCGGGAGAAATTGACCACCTAATAAACTGTGCCGAGTAGACGAGGACAGATAAAACGAACCAAAAATTTGGAGAGTAACATCGCATAACAAATTTTCAAGAACTTGAAAAAGGAATCAATAAATGGTAAAATATCAAATTAGGCCCTAATGAAATTGAGAAAAAAATGTATGGGTTCTGCAATCCTAGAAATTTCGGGATGATGGTGACTGAATTTCACCACTCTCCCCCCATCCTTCTCTTACCTTACCCCCACCCCTCCCCCCTTATGCAAAGTTTACAAAATTTACTGGCGTAATCACAGTACGGCGAGTAGGCCTAATTAAAACTGCACCAACAAGAATCATGTTGAAGTGCCCAGTTTTAATTGGCCTACTCGCCGCGTACTGTGAGTACGCCACGTAAGTTGTAAACTTTGGCACAGTCACATCTTATCCCGAATTTAGGATTGCAGACCCATACATTTTATCAATTTTTTCATTAGGGCCTATTTGTATGTACCATTTTATGATTCTTGTCAGTTCTTGAAAATTGTATTCGGGTTACCTCCAATTTGTTCGTTTATCTGTCCTAGTCTACGCGCACATTTATTAAGGGTGGTCAATTCTCCCGCGCCCGACCGAGCCTTGCTCTCATCGACAACCCTTCCATTCTATTTTGTCTTGTAAATGTATATGCCTACGTATGGTAATAAACTATAAAAAACTGAAGCTTGAAAATGATGCACTAAAAGTATCGTCACAAAAAAGGTCCACATAGCGAGTACGTAATTGGCTCGAACTAGAGCATAGTGCGAATTTCCTGATCGCAACGCAGCGCGCCTTAACTATCCGCAGCACACGCGCAAAACTGTTGCCGTTATTTTGAATCCAAAAACAACCTGTTCGACGCACAGGTCGCTGCCGCCATGCCGCCAAACTCACCATTGAGCTTGGCTTCAACTCCCTACGTGCTTTCGCCCTCCCCGTCGGCGCCCTAGTTGTAGCACCATAGATATTATAAGCGCAACGCTAGAAGGCCCGTAGCCAAATCGAACGACACGACGCAACTTGGTTTGCGCACCCGCAGCCTCTCCTATACCCACTGTATTAGCTGGAGGAAAAATTTCCTTCAATAAATATTCATGAGCTGAGCGCGAACATGCCTCGAAGCATGAAAAGAGGGCCAGCTAGCGGGACGCGGTCTCTGTTCGCGATACTAACACAACATGAGTGTGGATTAGAACATTTGATGAGTTGATTGTTAGTTTCTGGTGTAGACTACGGGAAGTTGGCTTGAATTAGCCTATGAATTCTTATGATTATTCCATGCAACATTTTAAAAATAACATTTTATATTTACGTTTAAATTTTGTTGTGAAGAAATGTAATTTAGTAGTATTCTTAAGGTATTTTATGTACAGTTTTTGTATGATGTTTTCTAAAAATGCAAAAAGTTGGCCACATGGCCACGATGTTATTTTATTAAAATTAGCAAATCTCTTCCATAAGCCTACATCGTCCGTCGTCCGTCCGGTTGTTTTGAGTGGGAACATAAAGAATCATATGTTAATTAGTTGTTAGTTTTTGCGACCTTAATAAATAAGCATGCATAGAGATTTTTTCAAATATAAGGTTTTTGGTAGAAACAATTGCAGTCAGCCAGGTGGATACGCAATATTTACCATGTGGTGATGTACTGATACTTACATAGTTTAGGTTTAGGGGGTGTTGAAATTGGTTCCGAAAAGGAACATTTTGCGGCAAAAAACTATAACGTAACGTCGGTCAAAATATGGGGTGGGGGGTGGGGTGGGGAGCTCAACAATTATTTCAAACTTGTTGTTATTACCCGATTAATCATATAGGCCCGTATTCCAAAACGATGTTTTAATTAAAAAACGTTTATGCGATGTCGTTGTGCAGCACTTGCTATCATCAATACCTATAACAGATAAACACGAGCCATGAAACTAGAAGCAAAGGAAAAATGGACGAGGAGAATATGAACTGATGGACTCGGAAAGCAAGATCAAGAGAACTAAAGGAGGTAACTGGTCTAACCACGAGTAACACATAGAGCTGAAAATAGCAGGCATTTGATGAAAAAGCGTGAAGGGAAACAAAGCCTTAAAACAACCCCCGGATCAAGTCTAAGTTTAACACGTTTTAGGCATGTTAACATGTTCGGCCTTATAATTTTTTAAACGCGTTTAAAGTTAACCGGAGTGTGTAAACCATGCTTTGAAGGAATGCGTTTATTTTAGCGGGCGTTTAAATATGCGATTTAACCAGTGAATAGCGTTAGTTAAGGGGGCTAGGACAGATTATATATGTCCGAAATTTTTCATGAAAATCGGATGAGCGCAAACTTAACGATGGTGAAACCAACAATTCCAAAATAAATGAAAAAGGGGGTCCGACCTCGTTTTTCGTTAAATAGTGATGCAAAAGACTTGAGGTTGTGGCCATTTTGATCAAAATTAGTAAACCAAACCTATGGGAAATGATTTTTACGACCAGACATTGTTATTATATAACAATTCTGCTCGAAGTTTTTGATGGAATTTTAATAACAAGTTGCGCACTACTAGAAGCATTTCGATTGTAAGAAAAGAAAAAAAGTTGGGGTCACCAACTACTGTTCTCAATATACAACAATAGCACGTTTTTTAGGTGTTCAATGTGAGAAAACTGTCTATGCGCCATTCAGAGGCGTCAAACGCAACATGGTTACGCGATATCAACGCTTTTAATACTCGCGCGCGATGTTTGTGTCGAACACGCATTTCACAAGTAGCCCAACATCCTATTTACTCGTTATAAAATGGTTTGCCTTAATAAAATGAGCAGCAAAATTGGAGCATTGAACAATTACACTAAAACAAAAAAAATATGCCGCACACTGGGCACCGTTTTAAAAAAATTTTGCTGTAGAGTTTTGATGGAATTTCGGAGTATACTGGCAATTCTGCCACACCATTACTAAAAAAAAAATCGTTTGTCATGTACGGTAAATTGAACTCGACGCGTAATTTTTATGGAGCAAAGAATTGTAACTCACTCAATTCAAACTAGATATTAGTAGATAAAATTTTTATTTCTTTTCAATGTGTATTCCCGTATTATAGTCTCTGAAACTTACTTTAACTTTAAGTCTTTGGAATTTAGTGACGAGTACGGGTAGGACATATGGGGTATAGAGCGCTGATGGGAAGGGGTAACTTTTTGTCAGAGATTGTGGCCCCGAATTCCGAACTTGGGACATGGGACCTGAATTTAACAATTATTTTTCATTTCTCAAAGTAGTCCCTTAGGACTCAGTGAAATTTCGGAAATTTGCAGGCGCAGGAACTAAAATTTGGCAAAAAAGCTTCTTAGGTAAAATCATTTTCACAAAAGAATTATGAATCTCCTCTTCTATTCACATGGAACATACCTTTTCTCCTCCACAACTCATCGCTTACCACCGTGCCTTGTGGTTTTTGCCTAATAGCGTTTTTCTGCATACAGCACTTTGGGTTTCACACCACGAATTAAATAAGTGATCACTTGCGTAAAACTAAAAGTGAGTCATTTGTCCGTATAGTGAACACTTGCTCAAAATGAGTCACCTTAACTCATTTTTGGATTGACCAAATTTAAAGTCGATCCGGAAGGTGCCCCATGGCCACTGTGGTGTCATTTCTATCCGTAAACGGAAAACAGAAAATTCGAATTCTTTTCCAAATAAGGTCAATTTCACATCGTAAATTATTATGTGAACAAATATCTGAGAAATACATATAGGCTAATATAAGAATATCGGCTTTTTTTAAAAGGTAATTTAGAAAATTCTATCTTTGGTCCATTTGAAGGGGTGGTGTGACTACATACTAGTATTTCCTACAATATAATTCGATAAAAACATTGCATAGAAAACCATTAAAAAAATATTGGATTCTATCCTACAATTAAAGTCGTCTTTTTTTTTCAAACTAAAACAAGGTACATGTTTTACATACCTATACTTTCCAGCCTCAGCATGGGGAAATATAAAATCCAAAATCCCATCACTATTATTCATCCAGGTTCCTTTTCCTTCCCTGAATATTTTTGCCTGAGAGGGTGTTGGAGTTTCCTGGCATTTTTAGGTTGACCGTCACGTTCAGCAGATGGCATCTCGCCCGCGCTTCCATAGTTATAGTTTCATACACAGATGTCTATTTTATAGAAATCGGTGTTTCATACAACGCATGCACGGCCAGGTGCTGATTTTAAACCGGACGCGCGAATTCCCATTCAGAACGCCACGCACGCATTTTTGTTGGAAATCCAACTTGGAATATCAGGCCAGATCTATCTGCTCGGAGCTAACGTGTCCTAGCCTCCTTAATGGTTATAGAGGATAATGAAGAGAAAGGCATCTGCGTACTGTGTTTCATTTTGCGCTGCCACTTACGCACCGCAAGTCAGAGCGTAGGAGATCTTCCTTAGGTGGCGCGTGTGCATGCTACACTCGCCGCGATAATTAATGCGTTTTTTTTAAATTTGGTGGTTTTTATATATGACGATTTCCAGAAACAGTGGTCAGAAACAACTAGAACAACGGCTTTGCCGTTTGCCTTAGAACCTACTGAGCCAATATCTCACAATTGCCAAAATGAGCGCCACACTTATGCCATGGCAAGAAAAAAAAAGGAGAAAAAACCCCCATTTTAATTCTAATGTAGTTGATATAGAACTTTCCCACAGGTAAAGGGTAATTTGTTTCCGCCTGGAACCAGGAAAGAGAGAACATATTTTTCGGGCTCTTCGCTTCTAATGCAAGAACCCGATTATAGAAACGTTGAAAATGTGTGGGAAATTTTTAATCGGAACAAAGTAATCCGAAAAAATAGATTCCTTTATTCAATTATCCCTGCATGCCCTGATACCTAATTTTTATATTTTCCTATATTTTAAACATATTGTTTGCCTAATTTGAATGAAAAATTTTCGCGATGCACTCATACTGCTCGCTCTTTCACTCAATCACTCACTCAACTCCTCACTCACGCCACTCACCACTCACTCCTCACCACACTCACTCACTCCTCACTCACTCCTCACTCACTCACTCCTCCCTCACGCACATCACTCACTCACCGCCACCCACCCATCCACTCCCACATTTTTTATTGCTTCTTGCTGTCAACAAGAGCCAATTCTCTTGCGCACACGTACTAGGCATGTGTTTGCGCTTATTTCTGTGCGTCATACGCATTTAAGCTGCCTTTTGTTCATGCAAGCAGGACGCACGTTGAAGAGAATTGCAATTTTTGGTAGTTTGTGTTTTTCTCAAAAACTAAGTCGTGACACCCAGTGTTTCTTAGTGCGCCGACAAAGATCTTATAAGGTTTGTGAATAGTAGAAAAATCAAAAATCGATCGATTTTTTTGATATTTTATGCCTGGAAAACGGCAAACATTTTCCGGTTTTTTCCCATAAGCTCTGGAACAAATTTGTTTGAAAATAATACACTTTTTGAACAGGCTATACGCGAAAACTAAGTCGGTGACCCCTTTTTTATTTCAGATGGTCATCTACATCAAATACAATACCATATATCCAAAAATTAAGAAAATCTTCGATTATTTTCAATTATCCTCTATAACCCTTAAATAGGCCCGGGCTTTTGTTTCCAACCTTCCACATATTCTAAAGCTCCTTGCGTAACGCGGCATTCTTGAAATACCCGTGGGCTTCAGGTTGCATTTTTACAACTACGGAGGCATTGTCTGGCATATCAATATTGTTCACGCACACGTAATGATATAGGCGAAGAATAGTCACAGTTCGGTGGAGATATTTTACGGCGTTGAAATACAAGTGGTTAGCTAAAACGACTTTTAAAATATTTACCTGCGGTTTTTTAAAAACAGTGCGTTTAGCTAACACCCGTTTAGGCTCTAACCCCAGTTTATTTTAAACAATCGTTTGAGAATACAGCGGACCATCATAAAGTTCCCATTTTTTACCTCAGAAGTCTAAAGAGATTTTAGTTCCCCAGGCTTGCAAATTTATCAATTAAGTCATAGATATATAGGCCACTACTTCGGGGCCGCGCCGCCATTACCTGAAAAAGTTGAGGGTCTACCCCCCCCCCCCCCCTTCAAAAATTAATCAAAAACCTGGTTATAAAACTTTAAATAGGGACCGGTGATGCTTCAGAGAAAAAGAAAAATCCTACTTTGGGCAATAGGGTTTATGCCGTAAAAAATTCATTTAAATAATGCAAAAGTCTGCATAGTTTAAAAGACAACAAGTAAATCCTGTGTGTACAATCCATGCCTCGTACTCGTGTTATTTTGTTGCTGCGTTGAATTAATAATTTATACAAGGCTTAGTAACGCGTATTTCAAAAATTACAAGCACGACGAGATTGCCCCGTGGTAAGATTAAGCGTATCGCGGGGAACGCTAAACAAAACACAACACGCAGGGTTCGAAAATGCCAAGAAAAGTGGTCGTGCTTCACTGCGTGCTCAAAACGCGCAGGTACGGGCCCTTCTAAGATTCTGTTCTGTAGCACAGATTTCTATTTATAACCATATGATAGCGTACGCCCGGTGAAGAATAGGCGGCCACCGTAAACCGTTTTAAATATAAAATATTCATTACGGCCATCCATTCGAAACTCGCCCGCGTACGCGCATGCGCCGAACGTGACTGTGAAACGGTAAATAGTTTATGCAAATGCTGAATAGATGAATAAATGTGGTACACCACGCATGAAATCAGGGAATATATCAATAAATTGGTACACCACGCTATGGAAAGAAGTACGCACTGCGGGAAAAGATGGTTACGGCTTTTGGGCTGGCGGTCGCTATCTAGTGTTATGAGGAAAGGGTGGTTTGTAGATTGAGCACAGATCTTATAACGCGCTATAAGGATTTCTGTGGCATTGAGCTGAAATCCACACCACTACCGGATCAAATAAGGCATGAGCGCGTAATGTAAGTATTTCAAATCGTATTTGAGTACGCAGCAAGCCGAGCAGTGAACATCCGGTTGCGTGTATTTCAATGCCAAAAATGTTCACGTTGGCAAAGTTCAAGGGAATTTTGCGTAGGCCTATGTGAGATGGCGCACGTTGAAAACGATTACAAAAAGTCTGGGTAACAACCCGCAGCAAGTTTTCTTTCAACATTTCCGGAAATGGAAATAAACTTTAAAGAATGACTGTCATGATAAGGCACACATCACACAAACGAACAATAAATACCAAAGCAAGCTATCGAAACAAAAAAAAGCAAAACCCCAAAGGAAAATCAAAACATAAAGCAACCCCAAAAGCAAAACAAGTCAAAAAACATCAATGAAAACAAACACAAGTATAGTCTACAATTTCCCGACACAAATTTCAAGCGAAATGCGTTTTAGCCTATTATAGTTTTAAAAAAAATTATTTAAAAGGGACTTCCCACAAGAGAGCCTCAAATAATGCCAAATGTAAGCTAAGTAAGTTAAGTCCCCAGTTAAGACAGTCGCAAACCATTTAAAAAAACAACAATATCTTGACCTACGTGAGCTCTGGATGAGGGATTTAAAACAAGGAGGATTCATTTCAAAACGATACTAAAAAAGAAACTCAAAAGTTTCAAATTCATGAAATAAAAAAAAATGATGCGGTTTCAAACATGCTTCAAAATAAAATTTGTGCGCGGCTTACCGATAACAATTTGTTGTTTCCCCTTTTTAGTCCTAAAGCGAGGAGATAGACCATGATTTAGGCCTGGTTTCCAAACCGAGACACTCAACAGTTGACCATATTTTTATTTTAACACCTGTTTTCTTGCCAGAACATATACCTAATCAGATTTGGTCGAAAATGTGCCTCAGACACAACGTATCTCCATTCAATTCGGCTTATAGGCCTTACATCAGTGGATTCGATTTCAAAAAACATTGTTGGTTTTTAACAATTACACCGCTCAGCAACACGACTAAAAAAATAGAACGTGTGACGAACACAACTGCATAACGCAGCACTGACTACGATGTAGGTCGGCGCATAGTTTTGACCAAATGCGCACCGCGTTGCTAGGTGCAATGACTTTACGCAGTCCACCGGGGAGTGTGTTTGAATCGTCAAACAACTGCCTGGTCGTCATCCTGTGCCCTTAAATATGACATGTAATTCCTCAAGTTCTAATGAACGAAAGAGGTTCTATGAGCGGATTTTTTAAAAGTCTTAGCTGGAGATTCCATTCAATAGCAAAACAAAATTAGAAAAGAGAAATCTGTTCATAGACCTTGACCAAATTTATCGTTAAAAGTTGAGTAACAATGTTACTTTTCATATTTTGGAAATGAGTAACATCAATAAGCTTCCAAAATGTATGATAACAAGCCATTTTGGTATCTATTGTTGAGATATATTTGTTCCAGTTATTTTTCTACATATTGTTAACAAAATTGATTTGAAAATATTCGTGTTTGAGGGACGAAAAATTGAGGTTTAAATCGTGCATGTGAATTACGGCAAATAACCGTTATTATTTTTGTCAGTTCGGGGGCTTTACAATCATCGGCTACGCGTGCCAGGTTTTTATCCGGTAGTGGTGTGAGCTGGAATATAACCAAGAGGGGAATCGCGCGTGTTATAGAATCTCGGATTAAGAACTATTAAATAAATTTCCAATCTAAATTGAGAACGTATTGTTCTTTTCAAGAAAGATTTGACATGGAGGAATTATGTAATTATGTCTGATCGCTCATCATCAGATCTGCTCTTTGTAGATTAAGAATTAGTTCTCATTCATTAATGATTGAGAAAGGTCGTCATCTCTCACTTAATCCAGAAGACGAAAATGTCATGATGTAACTGAAAACGAAGAGTTGAGGATGAATTCACTTTTATAAGAAATGTACTCGCTATAATGACTTGCGCAATAAGCTCCTTTCTGATATTGATGAGACTTTTGACACCATAATTTGTCAGATAATGACATTTTCATTCTCATAATGGTTGTCAATGAATATGAGAATATATTGCCAGTTATTAATTGGGTGTTACATCTGCTTTTGATATTCGCTCTAAGACTGTCTTGCAAATTTCTAATTTAGTTTTTTTTAATGTTGCAACATTTAAGTCCTGTTTTTTTTTTTATGATTGGTATGTGACAATACCTACATGTTTTGGTGAATGGTCAATAAATATCTTTGACTTTTTATTGATAGGCCAGCAGCGTAACCGTTTTCTGTCACACCTCTCGCGCCACCCTTGTTGTTGCGCAACCAGCTGCGCATTGTCGCTGTTGCTGCACAAGCCACACGCACCTACAAATCTGTGCGTCACGCGTTATGTGTATCAATGTGCAATTTCCCCAGTGTTCCATTGTCCGATCCGCCGATTTTTCTGCAGTAATTATGCGAAAATCAATCGCGGAAGAAACCATGCAATCTAAAAAGATTCCCGCATTCCTAATGCACAAAAAAGTCTCCCGATGACCCCTGTTATTTTGCTTAGGAAAAGAGATAATTTGAAGTCCGCGTGATAGCATGTGGCATCAGTTGTTATTGTTGTTTTTTTCACTCGCTAATGTGACGAACGTAAAATAACGCGTGTCTCATAAATATGCATTAAGGATTTGCCAAATACGACGATACGTAACCAAATATGGTGGTGTCCCAAAACTACTGAAATAATGAAGTGCGTAATTCTCATTATATACTTTGGGCACCTCTATTTTGGTTACGCCGTTTCCGGAGAATCTTCGGGTCTGGGTTATATTTAACGTTCGTTGTTTTGTAGCCCCCCCCGTCTTTATTCCCTTCTACGAATCCAGATTGACTCCTTAATACTTAAGCGCCCAAGCTAAAAAAAAACTTCCGTAGTGCCCAAGTGGGGGGGGGGGTTCCTAGGATCCAACCCAGATAACCAAACTCCCATGGGAAAGTGGACATGACACTAACACAAGTAATGGGGTCACGTAGAACCACTACCCACAATAAAAATTGGAATCCGAACTTTGACCTTTGACCTATGGCCAATGAAATTGTCCTCCTCCGAAAAGGAGTGGTTCGCACATTTCCCATCCTCAGCAACTCCATAAAGGTTTTGAACCCAATAATTCATTCGATCTATCCTAGAATAACCAATTAAAATAATCATTGCCAAATTGAAGAGCATCTTGTATTTTTCCAAAACTTTCAAAATCACCTTATTTTTTCCCATAGACTTACACAGTTAAGAGCACGTCATGACAAATGAAAATTGATCTATCACATATAAAAGGTTAATTTGATTTAATATTATTAATGCTTTTAATTGCCATAAGGTAATATATCTAAGCAAATAATCCCGAGATTTATTACTTTTTTAATTAGTACAATATCTGATTTTTTCACCTTCCGTTAGTGCCGGGGGGGGTTCCTAGGGCCCAACCTAATTATTCAATGACCCGTGGGCGGATTGACATTTTTTTATGTATCCGAGAAGCGTATTCATAAATCACCTTTAGCAAAAACTCCTGAAATTTGATTGCGTAACCGAGAAATCGGCAAAAATCAATTTGGGTACTAGGACCCCCCCCGGACACTAATTTACTCCCCGTGTGAAGTCTGTTGCTTTCCCTGTCTATGACCGATGTGCTGTCCCAGTGTAATAAAATTGTCTTTGTTAAAACTTTTGTATCACACTTTGGAATTTGTGTGTGCAATACAAGTTTATAAATATAATTGGATGAACAAGGTCATTTGGTCAATTTAGTTTGTACTTTGGCGTGATATTTATAGAATAAAAGATTAGATTTTTTGTTTTGGTTGGCGCTCTTAGTGGGTGTCCTAATGGAGGGCATCCAATATTTTGAGTGGTGGATGCCGGCGCAGCCGGTTATCCACCCACGATAAATATTGGAGCCCATCCCTTATGGACAGCCATCTAGATGGCTTCCAAAACAAAAAATATCACTCTGTATTCTCATTCTTATTTGAATTGTGTATTTTTGGTTTTAATTTATTGTCAAAAATAATAAAAAACGTAAAAAAAATATATTTATTCATTTAAATAATGCACCCATCATGAAAAACAATAATGTTTCAATCCAAGGAACCCAAAGTCAGGCGTGCGCAGGGATCGTAACGCTCTGCGTAAAATGCTTTGCGTACCAACGCGAAAAATGCACGACGCAGTATAAACGAGCCGTTTGCGAGTGTATATTTCGACTACACGCGTATGCCTGCACGCACTATCCATCAACTACCCAGTAATAGATGGGCGGAGCTTTGACCTAATCCAACAAATCTCTTGTTAAATGATTAAACCCGCCCACTTATAAGAATGTTGTATGCCTCTATGAGAGTTTAAAATTACAGAAACATGTTCCAAGTTGTCATTTTAATTAAGTAAGTAGCGACAAATGGCCCGTATTCTCAAAACGATTGTTTTTGTTAACGCTAATCACTGGTTAAATCGCAATTTAAAACGCCCGCTCCGCTAAAATAAACGGCAATTCTCAAAGCATGGTTTAACTTTAAACTGCTGTTTAAATTTGAGCACCGAACATCGATTAAACATGCCTAAACGTGGTAAACTTAGACCTTGGTGGGGGTAGTTAAAGTGTGTTTAACTTCACGTTTTCATCAAATGCCTGATATTTTAAAGCCTCTATATGGGATACTCGTGGTTAGACCCGTTACCTCCTTTATTGATCTATATCTTTCTTTTCCGAGTTCTCAGCTCATTTAGTCTCGGCCATTTTTCCTTGCTTCTATTGTCATGCTCGTGTTTATCTATTACTAGTATTGAATGTAGCGAGTGCGGGAAGAACGACATAAAACAGTTTTAAATTAGGTCGGGCTTTTGTTTCCATCATTCAACCGTATAAGCTCCTTTGCGTAACGTGCCATTCTTGAAATTTACCCGTGGCTTCATGCGTTGCATTTACAACTACGGAAGGCTTTGTCTGGGATATAACTAGTGTTCATGCACAACGTAAGATATATTTGGCGAAGATAAGTCACAGATGGGTGGATGATATTTACGGCGTGAAATACAGTGGTTAGCTAAACGACTTGTTTAAAATATTTAAAAACACAAAAACTTTTTATTTTTAAAAACAGTGCGTTTAGCGAACCCACAGTTTAGGCCTAACCACCGTATTAAACACTCGTTTGAGAAGACGGCCCACGGTGTTTGTTTAACCGACATCCCCCTATTGGACCGTTTTTCATTTTTTGATGGCTAAATCCAGTTCTGTATGTAAGTTTAAAAGGAATTTAAAATTTTGCTTGATATTTTAAAAATTGTTGCTTCAAAAAGTTAGAGAGGTGAAATGTCCAAAAAAAGTAAAATTAATAATATTTCACA
>JAMKCH010034636.1:0-53420 GCA_023653785.1 Ophioderma brevispina | reverse complement strand
ACATGGAGGACGGGTGATGAACTGGTTCATCAGCGTATGATGTTTATTTTTTGTATTTGGTAACTGATTTATCATTTATTTTCTTGTAGTTGTCTTTGTGTAGACGTGTGTTTTCTGCATGTGTCAATGCAAATCAATGGTTTATAATTTTTTGACAACATATGCTTTCTAGTGAGCCGTAGGGCCTATAGTTCTGTCAAACGATATTTCTTTAATTATTTTTTTCTTCAATATCATATTTTATAAGGTTTTTGTTAAAAATGTTGACATATTTTAATCTTAATGACACAATATGCACAATTGTGTTGAGATGTTTGTTTTTTTTTTTTTAATGTTTTTTGATATTAATTTTGAAAGTTTGGCCCTCACTGTACAATGACCAATCGATAGTTTAAAAATGACCTTTATCACATTTTCGTATCACAGTAATAAACATCACAAATATGCAAAAGTATACATGTATTTTCTGAGTCCTTATGATGATACAATCATTTGAGATGCTATGCAACTATCGAAGCACTTATATGACTGATTGTTTGAGATCCAAGATGGGCTGCCACCGGACCTTGGGACAATATTGATTTTGGTATCATCAAATTCTTTAAAAACGGTGCAACGAGATAATTTTTTGGGGCATTCATATCTTGTGTCCTATGTTGTGATTTTATATAGATAAAGGCCGCCCCCAATAGACTTCTTCCTTATTTTGGCTACAGAAGAAAAGTAAAACAACAGGCGCCTTTGATTTGCTTAATTTCAATATAAACCAGGCTGAATTGCACATATTTTGCTCCTTTAGTACATTCCAAATTTCCAATTTTTGTACCAAAGAATATATTTTTCACTTAGTCATTTCACATGAGGATATTTTAATATAAGCTTAACTAGCGCAAAATTCTGAATTTTTCAATTTTTAGGGACACCTGTTATGAAGGACACTTGACCCCCGATGCATTGTGTTGTATAGTTTATGGACAGTCAGTATGTCATGTGAGTCTAGGGTATTGTTTCACTTGGAGAGGAATATGTTGGATACCCACCAAGAAATTTTCAAGCTGAAGATTAAAGTGGAGTAGATCCATTATTATGCGGTAAGTGTCCTTTTATTGGGCAGTAAAAGCTCCAAATTTTGGTATAACTGATTTAAAGTTTAATTTAAATTTCATGATCCCCTTTTTACTCGATTCATCTATCTGATATGTGACCCCGTACCTTCTTGCGGAGGTGACAAATTCAATGAGGCGCAGGGACTTATGTTATCAGGGTATTGTGGGAATGTTAAGGCCTGCTGAAATACACTATTGTGCATCCATACAGGAATGAAATTGTATTTCGTGGTCAGGTGAGTGAGTTATATGACATGAGTGTACCCAATATTAATCCGGTTTGTGTGGCAAGTGCATTTGAATTCTTCATTTCCCCTCTCGACCTTAATGATAGGTCCCCAAAACTCCAGGGGGACGAACGTATCAACGCGAATCGACTATAGGTAAATCGTAAATGGAATGTGTGATAATCATTCTATTTGTCAGTTTATGGGTAGAAAGGTTTGCAACATGTGCTAAAATTAAATAAATAAAAAATGGGCGTTGACTCATGAATTATCTGCCGCGGGTGGTTTCCCACTACATCCGTGTAATTCAATCTAACTACCATCACTTTTTGCTTTGCAGAGGGTTGTTTCGTGGCGATCATAAGCCACGCTCTTCTATTTTCGCACACATTGCCACACAACAATAGGTTACTGCGTCAAATCAAATGAACAGATTACTATTATGAATGGCAAGCGATCTTCAGGTGAAGCCGTATTTGCAAGAATGTTGGCTCAATCCACGCACATAAAAAGGGGGCATTGATTTTTCATGGATTAACATGCGCAACCTCTCAACACCAATAGAATCGTGCGAAAACTTTTAATGAACTGACACGAATAAAAAAATCACACTATAACATTAGTTTCCTCTGGTAAGCTTCCTTCTCAACCAATGATGCTAACATTACTGCCAGCACTTATCAAACTTGAAACGCACCATGCAGAAATGAGGCTCACAGACCATAACTTTGTTATATATGTCCCCGGCTAATCAAACTTTCACTTGTCAGATCAAATCTTTATTATAACAAGCTCTGAAGTAACAATGTCTGATCACGGTCTGTAGTGTTTGGAATTGTATTACAAAACATCCCAGATACACTGTAAAATTCTGGCAGGGATGTCAACACCATGGTTTTTCCATGAAAGGGAATGCCACAAACTGCCACTAACTCTTGATTTTACGGTTTTTTACAGAATATAAACATCTAAATTGTTTCCAATTTGTGGAATATGATTCAGTAAGGGTCTATTCATTATGTCTTAATATTTTTTCATCATTGGGTCCTTTAATCTTGTTTAATCTTGCATAAGAGCAGTGGCCCTTTGGGCCCAAATTCTTATGAAATCTTAAAATCCGAAATATGTGGCCCTTTTAAGGATGGGTAGCAAATCTGTCATTTTTGGTATATTTTCGGGGTGGCAAGTGGTTTTCAAACACCCCCCACCCGGGGGCTGGACACTATTTGTTATTCAGTAACTTGTGACATGGAAATGTAGTATGCATGAAGCAGGTGGAAGGAGGTGCACATAGTACCAGTTCATTTAATTTGTCAAATTTTAATATTTTTAGTAAGACCAATCAGAGCAATATGCAAATGAGCTCAGTAATATGCATAACGATGCAGTGCATGCATATTACTTGCATGCACCACTACCCACATATCCAGTTTCGTTAAAGTTTGGATATGGGATCTGGTAAAATTGACCTTTTTAGTAATGAGGTAAATCAGAGGCAAATATGCAAAATGAAGCTCAGTAGTATGCATAAATGTTTCGACAAATTGGATATGAGATCTGGTTAGAAAATCACTTTTTAGTAATGAGGCCACAGGGCCAGATAATGCAACTGAGACTCATTAATATGCATAATGAAGGATGGGGTTTTAGCAAATCTGTCATTTTTGGTATATTTTCGGGGGGGTGGACAAGTGTTCAAAACACCCCCACCGGGGGCTGACAACTATTTGTTATTCAGTCAACAGTGAGTGGAATGTTAGTATGCATGAAAAGCAAGGAGGAAGTTGACCTAGTAACATGATGCATATTTGTCAATTTTAAGATTTTTAGTAATGACCATCAGAGCAAAAATGCAAATGAGCTAATTCATATGCATACGATGCAGTGCATGGATATTACTTGCATGCACCACTACCCAAACCAGTTTCGGTCAAGTTTGGTTATTGGGATCTGGTTTAAAATTGACTTTTTAGTAATTGAGGGTGGTTAAACAGAGCAAATATGCAAATGAGCTCATTAGTATGCATTAAAGTGTTCGACAATTTGGATATTGAGATCTGGAGAAAAATCACTTGTGTAAAGAGCCAAGCGAGCAATTTATGCACAGGAGATCATTACTATGCTAATGAGGACACAGTGCCTGGGTATTACTTGCTTGCACCAATACCCACATATCAGTTTGTCAATCTGGATATTGGGATCTGGTAAAAATTGAACCTTTTTAGTAATGAGGTAATCACAGCAACTATGCAAATGAGCTCAATCTATGCATTTCTAATTTATAACATTTTGACAAATTTGGAATTATAGAGATCTGGTAGAAATCCTTTGTAGTTTAATGAGCCAATCAGAGCAAATATGCAAATGAGCTTATTAATATGCTATGAGGGACCATGCATGGGTATTACTGCATGCACCATACCCACATGTTACCAAGTTTTGTCAAATTTGGATTACTTTTGTAATGAGCACTCCTGAGGGAAAATATGTGCAATTATGAAACTCATTATGATATGATAAATAATAATTACACAGTGATCTGGCATTACTGCAGACTTAATACCAGATACCTGCAAGTTTCATCAAAATTTGGATACTGAGATCTGGTAGAAAATCACCTTTTTAGGTAATGAGCCAATCAGTAAGGCAATATGCAAATGAGCTCGTTAACATCCATAAATAAAAGATGATACAGTGCCATGGGGTATTAAGGCATGCACCACACCACAATCCAGTTTTGTCAAATTTGGATAAAGGGATCTGGTAGAAATTCACCTTTTAGTTAATGAGCCAACAGAGCAAATATTGCAAATGAGGTAATTAAATATTCATAATTATGGACACAGTGTGTAGATATTACTTGCAATCACCACTACCCACATATCAAGTTTATCAAATTGGATATGGGAGTTTGGTATGAAATTCACGTTTGTAATTAGCCAATCAGAGCAAATATGCAGATGAGGTCATTAATAAGCATGGAAAGAGTTCCATATTGTACCCCCCCATATATTTACATTTATTTCAATTTTGGCCTTTATTAATAAAAACACCGGAATAGAGCCAAATTAAGTAAATGTGTGTTACATTAAATATATGAGAGGGGGGAACATATGGAACTCTTTGCCATTAAGGAAAATAAGAGAAAAAAGGGAATATCAGGTAAGCTTCCCACAATGCATTGCTTCCAATAGAGATTTTTTTACAGGTAGTAATGTGATCGTTAGAGAGATGAAACACTCTTAAATTGCAAGTTTGTGACAAAAACTCCAGGGAGCAAGTTGCATTTGTGGGAAGCACGGATATGTCTCTTAGGATTAAATAATGAAACAGTGCATGAGTAATACTGGCATGCACCATCCCAACCACCCATGCATACCAGTATCGTCAAATTTGGAGATGGAATCTGGTACAAGTTCACCTTTTAAGGGTGATCGAGGGGGCCCTTACTTGCATGCACACGATTAAGGTGCGAATCGTTTAGCGCGGAAATACTTACGCACTCGACAATCAGTGTTGCGTTGTATTTTCTTGAGATGCGTCTAACGCTAGCGCGTATGTTCATGTAGTTTTCCATTCTTTAGTGCAGTTTTTGCATTCTCGTTTAGATTTGCATTTTTTGTTGTGTGCGTTTGCATGGTGCTTTGGGGTTGTATTTCCAAAATCATGATTGAATTTTTGGATGCCAGAGCTCAAGCCAGCAATTAAAAAGAAGTGGGCCATCGACCATGAGAGTGCATTCAACTTACCAGTTTATTGCACTCTAAAAAGGACCATACAGTAATTTTTTGCAGGAAAATCCTGACGGTTAGTAAAATGTGAATCCAAAGCGACACTTTTAGATTTAGTAATTATTAGGATGGAAATTGAACATAACGTTTACAGTATTGCGTTAATAGGACCTTACTGTAATTTTTAAAGGAGTTAATGTTAAATTGCAACGTATTATTGCTTTTAACCAGTGTGGGTTGGATGAAACCACATTGGGGTCATTGCCAATTTGACGGGGGGGATTGGCCACGATCTGCTTCTTGCTTTGGGAATTGGGGATTTCCAAACGTCATTCAGGGCAATAATTCTGACGTGTATTTCTACGGCCCAGCTCGGGTCCTCAGTAAATTGCCAAAATCACTTGTTTAAGGCCTTCGTGCCATACATCGTAGTAATATCATGATAATTTAGGAAAAAATATGACTTCTGTAATCCGTCGGGGTTAGTGGATTAACCCGCTGCAAAATAGGGGTAATTTCCCAATAACGGGTATTTAGATTTAAATATTCATGACCAGGCCTAGCCTAAGTCTGTGGGTGACCGTTTCGATATGCGTAAGAGCGCCCTCCTACGTTAAGTCTTTGAATTAAGACTAGCAACTCAGGTTACGCCGGAAGGAAGTTGATGCTGTTCTGTTGCGGTTAGGTGGAATGTCCTACCCCCCTGTTTTTTTCATAGACTTGCAAGACTTGCGGATGATGAACCAAAATAAATACTTCCAAATCCCACAAGTTCCAAGTCTGGGGGTAACCTCGGTATCAGAAGGTTCATTATTCAAGGTTTGCTATTTGACTTAAAATGTTGGCTTCCGGGTAATTTAAAAAAGGGTTCGATATTCCGGAATATTGGAAGTGGTTCGCTA
The DNA here is from genome assembly GCA_023653785.1 of Ophioderma brevispina. Taxonomy (NCBI): domain Eukaryota; kingdom Metazoa; phylum Echinodermata; class Ophiuroidea; order Amphilepidida; family Ophiodermatidae; genus Ophioderma; species Ophioderma brevispina. Next base: position 47,454 of record JAMKCH010034636.1, on the reverse strand, counting down.
TCCGAAACCAAATACCTTTATCTCTACCCACATTTTGTTATTTCACACAATAAATGGAGTAACTTCAGTTTTTTCATTTCTTATCCGTGTTGATATCAAGTTATGAGACCCTGCTTGGTCATTCATGCTCGTTATACCGTAAACAGGATAGAGCTCTACTTTGTGTATTTTTCTTTTTAGAGTTTGCTACTGGAAAAAGTGAGTCCGCTTTCAATTTCAGAAACTCAACGAAGTTAGGAAGGAGCTATCCGCAAGTAACAATCGCTCATTTACTCGGCATTTATGCGCGATTCCTACAGAAGTTTAATGTTTTTGTTCATATTAAAAGACTAAGGCATCTCTGTTATGCAATGTGAAAAAACATATAATTACTAAAATGTTTCGTTATCATTTGTAATCCGTTGAGTGGACCAAGTTTAACACATATAAAACACGTTGGCAGGCTTGTTAATTTGGGCGGCTTTCTGTCATTTGGTTCACATGAATGACCAAAATAGAAAACATTTTTAAAATATGTCAATTCGATTTGTTTTCTGTAAACATAAAAAGACAGACAAAAATTAGTTATATATTATCATCAATTTATTGACTCATTTATAGCAATGTCCCTTTAACTTAAGGATAGAAATCACTGATGTAAATAATATATCTGTGATACGTAAAATCCAGCATAACACCGTTTGACCAGTTATAAGCGTACACTGACGCCAATTTCGGTGCGCAGGTACGCGAGATGATGCGACCACAACGTAACCAAGGACGCACTAAATTAAAAAGTGTATTTTTTGGTACATTTTGCCAAGGATTCTTGAAAACTAAGTCGGTGACCCTCTTTTTATTGATGCGCCTTTAAGATCTGGCATTTGTGACTTTAATTTAAAAAATAAAAAATCTGGCCGTTATAAGTTTATTTTTTACAAGGAAAATGACGTCTTTTTCTAATTTTCCCATAGAGCTCTGTACAAACTTTGTTCGAAAAATTCAATTTTTTAACACGTCATACCCAAAAAACTAAGTTGGGACCCCCCACTTTTTATTAGATTTTTCATTTACACCGTTGAGATACCATATATATGAAAATAAGAAAATTCTGGCCGTTGAGTTTTGTGATCCTCTATCACCCTTAAAGTTATAACTTCAAAGCAGTTAACCTTTTGAAAGCAATGAGAATGTTAAGAGAGACCTTTTACACAGTATTACTGGGATAAGAGCAGAAAACTTGGTAAGCGAGAGAAAGGATAGGTCTGACAATGTTTCTAGGATTAAGAGCGGAAAAGTTGAAGAGTACGCAAAGCATGACCTTGGCCTACAGATTGTGTTCTGGGACACAGCGGACAGGTAGCAGTCTAGTAGAAAACTAAGGTTCTATGGTGCCAAGTTTGAGCAGGGGTCTGATGGTTACAGGTGGAGCAGCAGACAGAATGACGGACAGGAATACAGATTTTTTCCTACTGAAAAAATCCCTCGTGCCCTTTTGCGAGCCGGGGGATATAAAAATGAGTATTTGTCATAAAAAAATCAATTTTGGAATAGAATCGAGATCCCAGATTGTAATGTAAAATGGTTGGAGCTGTGGAAAGCCAAAGTTTTGTCCGTCCATATAATATATGCCACCCTCACAAAAAATTACCTATAAACTTGACTTGCATGAACGAATGGAAACTAATGGATGAGTGTAGCCACGTACATGGCACTAGCCACGCGATTTCAGAATTGGAAGGATGTTTCAGGCAGCTGTTGAATTATCGGGTTCCAGTTAAAGTATCTATATTACTAGCGTGTGGGCCTGCAGTTTTTATTTATTATTCTAATTACAAAATTTGTTCTTTCCAACACATAGATATTTCCGGGCTTAACATTCACAGTATAGTTTACTACAATGCAACTCTTCAGTCTCAAATTATGTGGAAAATGGGGGCACTCTTCAAAAAATGTTGCGGTGTTGCTTATAAAGACACATCATGATCCACCTGAAAGAGTCAAACTATTGGAAATTTGCAGGACTAGCGTGAAAAGTGAGGATAAGGCTGAAAAGGACTCTCATAAGGTATATTTCGAACTGAACTGAAGAATTGACAGAAAAAGAAGGAAACAGCAGGTTCAAAGATATTAAATATCCATTCAATTAGGTAGTGTACCAAGTGTCAGTACCGGACCGTAATAGACTCAAATTATATTGATTTTGCCGTTATTAGGTTTACATTTGGTCTACAGTTGTGTATCACTTCAGGGGTATGTTAGGATACCCGTTGTTGATGTGGAGAGCAAGCTAAAAACGTTGATTTGTAATTCCCGTAGAGTACTATGTTAAATTAAAAATTGGAAAAAGTAAAAAAAATGGGGAAAATTTCCGAACATCCAAACCAAACATCCTTTAGCCCTACGATTTCACAGGGTAGGTAATGAGACAAAATAGTACTTTCTCTGATTACCAAAATATTCGAGCCTCACTTCAGGTATAAAATATGGGGTGGGTCCCTGGGGAGAGGCTATTAGCGATCGGGCCCATGGACCTTTAAGTGTGTGAATACCATGGTCAGAAAATTAACTCTAGCCTTGCATAACTGACATTGTTGCATACATTTCATGGATGTTTTTTTTTTACTTTCGCAGGATAAGAAAGGTAATGATTGAGCTAGGTTTTGACAACAAAAACGCAGAGGGTTGGATTGATTCGTAGAGGGCACAGACATTGAGAATACAGCAAAATTCTTTTTGAGGACACACTATATGTTGCACTTTTTACATTTTTTCATTTTACATTAACATCTTGATAAAAACACCCCCACCTACATCGCAGTCACAGGCACCCAGCGCAGTATCGTCTGACTGTCACGGTTGTGAATGGGGCCCAAGGTCACATTGAGGTCACCAACATAGCACCCACCCCGCCCCCTCTCCACCAAGTTACATATAGTATAGTACCTACGGAACTCATACGGCATGCAATATAATTAGTTTAGTAACATTTTGGACACAGGAACACACACACCCACATTGCAAACAGATATACAAAAATGGTCATGTATTCTTTACAAGACGGCCTTTGGCGTCTTGTTCTGTTTCTGATGCGTTCTTTCCTTCTTCTTCTTCTTCTTCTGTCAACACTTCAACTGCGTCTAGCTCAGTAATGGTGTTGACGTATCGACCAGACTCTACACCGAATGGACCGCGGAGGCAATCCCATTATGTCACGACTTTGAAACCTGTCGGGGTCATCTAGGGGTCACACAGGGGGCAAAAGTGTCATTTTCCTTAAAAAGTTTCAGCGCCTACAGACTACAATGCACGTGACGTGACTCATGCATAAGAAGTAGCTTGAGACCCTCACAAAAGTTATGGGTTTGAGACGTCACTCTGGGTCATTAAGGGGGCACTTCCGTCTTAATGTGAAAAATCTTCAAAAAATCATTCATAAAAATGGCACTGTTATATTGCAACGTGGATGGTCAAGTGACTCATACATACGAAGCAGCTTAAGACCTTCCACAAATGTGTGCTCGGAAAGGCGGTAAAAGGTCATTAAAGGGAAATTCGGGTCAAAAACCAAAAAATATTCCAAAATATTCAAAAATTTTGATCCAAAAAACCAAACATTGGTACAGTGACTTACCTTACAGATATGCATTTATGTTATTGGTGTATGCAAGGTATTTGTATTTTGGAGGTCAAAGGTCATTTTTAAGGTCATTCCGGTTTTAAGGTAAAATAATTTCAAGAATTTTATCTCCAGAACTAAGCATAGTAGAATGTTTTTATTTGGATTGGACACAATGCATTTTTGTTGTGTACACGAGTTTTTTTATACCGGGATCAAAGGTCAATTAAGGGGTCGAAAGGTCCATTTTGCCGAAAAAAAAATGTTTAAAAATAAACCAAATTGGATTTATCTCAGCCTATAGAGGACAGATAAAGCCCGTTCTTACTACAGTGATGTTACATTATAGTAGAAGAGAGGTCTATGATAGTATCGACCACAAAGGTCAAAGTTCAAGGTCCAAAGGGTCAAAATTTCAAATAAAATTTTATTATTCAAATTTTTGATTTGATCTGTATACGAACTATTCATTAAATACAGAACAAAGTACAGTGGACCCCATCCGTGACCCAGGGGCAGGTTTTTAGGGGTGAAAAGGTCAAATCCCTGACATGCTTGGATGAGTTGATTGAAATCATAATGATTCTTGTAAAGTGTTAACACGTAAAAATACATTTAATGACCTTTGTGACATTATGGTGAAGTTACAGGGGTCAAAGGTCAAGCACCTCAAGGGGTCATTAAGGGGATCACCATCCATTCCCAATAGGGCCGTCTTGCAAATTAGATCTGTCCCCAGGTCTAGTTAATTCTGTCACATTTTTTTTTTCCATCCTCAAATTAAAATGGGCCAATGAATGTGCTACCCTCTGATATAATTTTATTTTTCCAATTTTTACTGGGCAGGTTTATCACACTCAAACTGTGATAAATTTCTTTTTTGAAAAATAATTCAATGTACTGAAAAACTAATGGAGGTGCCGGATGGAATAGGGGTGGGTGTGGGTTCCTTAATTCAAATACACATAATCACACTTTTTATTTAATGGTTAGGTGGCTAACCATTCAACCATTCAAAAAAAACCACTACACCAAAAATAACAATGTAAAATCCCCTTCAGCATAAATAATTGTACCATTAATTCCATTCATCACCTCACTAGATGGTAATTTTCTATCTAAATTCTTAAATTCTGCCATTTTTGGCATATTTTGTGAAATGCCCCTTGGGAAAAAAATTTAACATTTATTTGCTTTAAGTGTCTGCTCTTTGACCATGGGGCATTCATTTCTCTAATTTAAAGGTGCATTTTGTGATCCTGGCACCATCGTTTTTTGTTTTCATAGATATTATTTGCAAAAAAATGTTGATTTCTGACGGTGGGTTATGATAGGGATAAACAAATGTTAAATCAACAGTAGCCTTTGGGGCTTTAATTATGAAATTTCTCCAGAGCGAATTGAAATTTGCAAGTAAGATTAGGCAATACTTAGCGCCAACGGTTCAGATGATATACAAAAGCTGCACTTTTTTTGGGACAATGCTTGTGATCAAGAATTACCCCCCCAAAATACCCCTAAGGTATTTGGTTTTGATTTGGCCCCACACAGCACATTTGATCTCCCTGGCAAACTGGCCTATTATAGGTGCAACAAGATAACTTTGCCGGGCATCGATATCATGTTGTCCCACATGTAGTCCTGAATTTCATAGATTAGACACTCCTATAGATTTCTTAACTTGTTTGTTGGGGGGGGGGGTTTAAACATATGAAATGGATATGAGTGTGACCAGCACTTCCAAATCCAGGGCATGTTTCGTTGACAGAGGACATGCTAAAAATTGAGAGACAGCCCAATTGGCCCCAAAATAGGGGGGAGGTCTTGGATGAAGTTTAAAAAATAGGATAAACCACCGATGCTGAAAATGGGGGATTAACAGCCTTACATATGCGTCCACCTACAAGTGGGAGTGCCCCCCCCCGTCCCCCCACGTTGCCTACAGAAATTTCCTTCAAGTGAAAAATGTTGATTTTCTTTGATTAAATTTAAATATATCAATACAACGGCATTTTCATTTGCTCCAATACAAAATTTGTTTAACAAAGACATAATTCTTGGCTTACTTAACTTACTCCTTTCAGATGGGATATTAGTGATGGAAAGCTTTTCATATGTTGCAAATTAAAAAAAATCAGGGCTTTTGTTTTTTGGGACCCCTGATATGGAATTCGCTTGTTGCACCTTTGAGTGGCAGATCCAGATCAGTAGAACAGAAGAGTTGAAAAAAACTGTGTTGATTGGCATCGCAACGTCAAAAAACGTTTATTCGCAGGAAGGAAATTCCTGATTTTAATTATTCAAATTTCCCCGTAAGTCAGGGAGGCTTAAGTTAGTTTTCATTTACAAAATTTTTCCTCCCGCAAGGCATCGATGCATTTGCTAGGAAGGATCTTCCCCCACTTTTTCCTAACTACCAAACATTGGTACCTTACCGATCAAGTCCAATTTTTAATGTTGTTACTCCCCCCTCAACATGGAAGCGCATCAAAATATCTGACTATAATTTTGAGTTAAATGACAGTGAGAGATTTTTTAGGATACAAATTTCTCTCAAATTTCACAGATCGGTGTAAATCACCTACCGAGAACGTTTAGAAGGGTTATTGGACAAACAGGTGCAAAAGAAAACCGCAAACTTGTTTTGAAACTGCCTGCTATCGTAATCGTTCCCCATAGAAAACCATGCTTTGACTTTCTGTCGGCACGACAGAAAACTACTAAATATCATCTTATTATAAAATACGGCGTATTTGGGCTTAATTCCTTTCAGGTGTGATCTAATACATTGGTAAGCATTCCAATATGTAAAAAAACGCGGTTTCAAGAAAATTGGGGGCGCGTCTTTATGGAAATCTCCTTATGTCACTTTAAAAATCGGTCAAGCTGTTAGGAACAGTACAAACATAAATGTGTACAAAATAGGCTCATAAAACTGTGTGTGCTAATTAATGAAATGAAGTGTATTTAGAAATTGAATGTCCAGGGTCAGAGTGAAGGGTCCACAAAAATGGTGACAGACTGTGACTATCCAAACCTCTCACAAGCTCCCCATATTACAAACAAACTTACAAAAGTACATGCATCTTTGACAGAGCCATGCAAACACTCCCAGTTGTTGAGTATGAGAAAGTCCCTGTTCTGGGGCAGCAACATCCACTTTTTATGTTTCTTTTCATTGCCCTGCATATGTTCCTTGTATGAAAACCATTTTTTTGACACACTCACACTGATAGTTTTTTTCCACCCGTGTTGAATTTTAGCATGCGTTTTTAAATAGTATTTGACAGGAAAGCCTTTTCCGCATACGCTGCATTTAAAAGGCTTTAGCCCTGCATGTCGTCTTAGGTGTCGTTCCAAATCCGAATTATACCTGAAGCACTTCCCACATTCAGAACAAGGGTAAAAAGTTTACAAGGTAAAGGGTTTATTATCTGCTGTATGGAGTATATCTGCAGTGCAAGTATGATCTGCAGTATGATGATGACATGTGATGTCGACAGACCGTACGGCCCTTAGTGGGGGTTGAGGACTTTAGTAACAATCAGTGCAATGAACAGGCAAATCACCCGAGTGTTAGCCTGGTATGTATTTTCAGTTTGGACTTTGTCGCGAAGCATTTTTCACAAGTGACACATTTGAATGGTCTATGGCTAAGATCAATGTGGGTTTCTACGGTTGTTCCCTATCGCCCGCATTGCAACCCAAGCACTTTCCACCACTTTTCCACAGTGGAATGCCTCCATGAGAGTTGACTATGCCCCTCAATTCTGACTTAGTCTATAGGATTTCCACATGTATTGCAATGATGTATTCGCTCTGTGGTTTGCCCCTTTTTCATTGTCTTGACAAATAAAATCCTTAGCAAAAATCTTTCCACACTGAGACAGAGATGGTTCAGTTTGTGAGAATAGAAGCATGCTGGTCCAGATTCATGTTTATCGTGGAAACTCTCTTCACAAACTCTACATTTGTAACATACTCCCTTGTGGGTCTCGGTATCTGCAGTCACTTCAGGTACTTCTGATGCAAGAGAGCTGCAAGAATTCATATTATAAGTTACAGTACACGGTACTTCTCGATATCTTCCTCAGGGCTTTAAATCTGTTCTAGATTGGCGTAATTTTGATTACCGGTATCTTCCTATAGCGTGAAGGGATTATGGGCTCAGGCAATTCCACAGCAGGTGAATGCACTTCCATGAGAGATATCAATCACCTATTAAAATACAAGAAAACAATGCAACATTATGGTCAAAAGTAAAATGCTGGGCAATTCCGATCAACTGCATTAAAGGTATAACCAGGGATTTGCTGATCACAACATCGAGAAAATCATTAAAAAATTGTTTTTTTTTTGTATTTTTGTCTTTTGTCCCTGGACAGTGGATGTGCTAAACATACACCTGCAAGTGGTTTGTTAAGTGAATATTAAAGCTGAATTTTCTATATTATTCTCTAATTTCTACATATAGCACAGGTACACAAATTTAAAAAAAAATATTTAATGTATGGAAGTGATGAATATATAAAAAAAAAAAAAAATTCACAATCAGAGAAAGACAGTAGACACTGGTAGTGAAAAAAATCTTTCAATAGTCCTTTCCTTTCTTTGAGATATTGTCCTTCAAACCTTGTCATGCTCGTTTGTTTTCTTGTCATCGCTTCGATCATGTCGCCTACACATTCGGTGCCGTGCGTGACAAACTGCAACACAAAGATCAAACATTGTAGCGAAGAGTGGGTGTCGTAACGCACAGGGCCTTCATACTTGCGGTCGGCCATTTTGCACCGCACACCAATTTGATTTAATTTCCTTTGCACAGCACTCGCCATTTTTCACCACACTATCCAGCCTGAAAGTTAACCATTTTAGGGTGGAAAACAAATACATGCGGTCTCGGACCGATTGTGCGCCTTGACCGTTCGCGGTGTCATTTTCAGCCTATGTTACAACTCTTGAAACCAATGACCTTTAAACATCGGTATGTGACCTTTTGACCCTCATCACAAAAAATGAAGGATAACATGTTGCACCTATGACCTACAAGTTTGTTTCCAAGTGAACTTCAACTTTTCAAATGAGGTCAATTTTACATTTTCAGCGGATTTTACAACTTGACCTTCAACTTGGCATTTGCCTCTGGAGTTGACTATGCTCCCTCAAATCTGAATTAGTCTTATAGATTTCCACATGTATTGCAATGATGTTTCGCTCTGTTGTGTTGCCTTTTCATATGTTTGACAAATCATAGCCTTTAGCAAAACTCTTTCCCCCCACACTGAGAAACAGAGATGTTTCATGTTGGTGAATTAGCAGCTGCTGGTCCAGACATGTTTATAGGGGAAAACTCTCTTCACAAACTCTGTACATTTGTAACATACTCCCTTGGGTCTCGGTATCTGCAGTCACTTCAGGTACTTCTGATGCAAGAGAGCTGCAAGAATTCATATTATAAGTACAGTAAACACGGTACTTCTCGATATCTTCCTCAGGGCTTTAAATCTGTTCTAGATTGGGTAATTTTGATTACCGGTATCTTACTATAGAGTGAATATTATTGGCTCAGGCAATTCACAGCAGGTAGAATGACTTCCATGAGAAGATTCAATCACCTATAAAATAAAGGAAAATGAACATATGGTCAAAGTAAAATGCTGGGCAATTCCGATCAAAGCAATTAAAAGGTATTAACAGTGATTGTGATCCCAACATCGAGAAAATCATGAAAAGTTGTATTTTTTTTTGTATTTTTGTCTTTTGTCAATGGAGTGGAAATGTGATTACATAACCTGCAAGTGGTTTGCCTGAATTAAAGTGAATTTTTATCTATTCTCTAATTTCTCTATAGCTATGTTTACCCCAAATTTAAAAAAAAATTTAATGTATGCAAGTGCATGAATATATAAAAAAAAAATCACAATCAGAGAAAGCCAGTAGACTGAGTAGTGAAAAAAATCTTTTCAATAGCTCCTTCCTTTTCTTTGAGATATTGTCCTTAAACTTGTCATGCTCGTTTGTTTTCTTCGGGTCATCGCTATAGATCATGTCGCTACACATATGGTGCCTTGTGCGACCAACTGGCAACATTAAAGATCACCATTAGTAGCGAAGTGGTCGGAACGGCACATGCTTCATACAGCGGTCGGCCATTTTGCACCGCACACCAATTTGATTTCATTTCTATTTGCACAGCACTCGCATTTTTAACCACCACTACAGCCTGAAAGTGCCACCATTTTAGGTGGAAAAATTACATCGGTCCTAGGACGCTTGGTCGCTGCCGTCTCGCGGTTTCATTTTCAGCATATTTAAAACGTGAACTACTATGACTTTAACTCGTATGTGGACCTTTGACATCATCAACAAATGAGGGACACTGTTGCACCTATGACTCAAGTTTGGTTCCAATTGAACTTCAACTTCAAATGAGTCAATTTTACATTTTTCAGTCGATTTACAATTGAGCCTACATGACTTGACCTCGGTATTGTGAACTTTGGACATCATTCAAACAAATGGGGGATGCCATTTGACAACAGTGACCCAAGTTTGGTTTAAATCCATCAAAGTAGATGGATATTACAGGCAAATGTAACCCTTTTCACCACATGTTAAATTTAAGGCAAAATTCTTTTTTGAAAAACACTATAAAAGAAACAACTATTTGTGACCTGCTCCCACGAAACCCGGATAAAGTGAGAAATTTTGTTCATTTTAAGATGTACAGATTTTAAATGCTGATAAAGCAAGCTTTAAAATGATGTACAACATGCAAACATTGTATCAAAAATCAATATTTGCTTAGGATATTCTTTTGTTTTCTATTGATTTTTCCAAGTTCAATGAGCTCTTTCTCCTTAAGTGATCTGGTGACCTTGTCCGGATTTTGTGGGAGCAGGTCACATTTGAATAATACAACAAACACTTGTGTAATTCATGTTCAAAAGAACCTAAAAATAATTCCCTGCTTTATGATCACTGAGCATAGAAGTAGCAACCTTACCCTCACTAACAGACTCCCACACCCTATTTCTGTCCACACTTGACTACAGTGTCAAATATTGTCGATTACTCATTTGAGCCATTTCCACTCCCAGAAGTAATTTTTACATGGGATATTTATAGGAAAAAGATTTAATCAACACAAAATGTATATCACTTTACCAGTGTATTTAGATGAATGTTTTGAACAAAAAAGTTAAGCACAGAACTTCTCTGTGACCTACTGTTTTTGACTTATGTCTAGAAACTCGCTGGCTGACAGAGAAGGCACGATTTTGGTAATTTTCTCCATTTTGGCCCAAAATTGCAACTTCTTGCATAATTTTATCATATTTTGCATTATAAACATTTCTTTAAAAGAGAACCTGTATCAAGAATAACTTATACAATATATGTTATAAAAACAATTATTGAACACATATGAAGTGGTTTCATGGGAAAATGGAAATATACTAACCATAAAACATATTTAAAACATTTTGTCTGACCACGCGCTATTTGAAATTCGCGCTAGTGTATATGGGATATGTATTTGTGTTATGCGATACGGACGGCACAGTAGCGTCATACACCTTCACACACGATGCTTTCATAATGTGTATTTCCTATGGCATGTATGACGCAAACGTGTCGGTCGTATCGCATAACACGTTATACACTAGCGCGATTTTTAAATAGCACATGGTCAGACTAGATGGTTTTAATTCATTGTTAGGGTTAATATAATTCTGTTTTTCTATGAAACCACTCAATATGTGGTCAATAATTATTTTATAGTGTATATTGTTTAATATTATACGCTGTACGGGTTCTCCTTTAACTGAAGTTGTTGGAATATGCACAAACTATAATTTATTGCCAGTTGTAGAATTCTCAAGTTGGACAGTTACCATGGCAATTACAATTTACACCCATTTTTGTAGCCTCAGTGACTGAAAAAATTGACTTAAAATAAAGGTTAAATTGTGGTTGTCATGGTAATGATGCCCAACTTGATGTTCTACAACTACACCAAAAAATAAAAGTGCTGTTGTAAACCAATCTATGAGTAGTAATCAACATGGTTTTTATAGAAGAATTTAATTAAAATGATGCACAAAATGACACTTATTAGTCAAAAATCGTCCAGTTTAATGATGGCCTGTGAGTTAAGGGGGGTATAGGTCAAAAAATATGCAAGTCACAGAAAAGAAACCCGTGAGTACTTTTTTAATCCTAAATCCATCTCATACATGGATATACTTTGATGTCAATTAAATCTTTGTTGAAAAAAAAAAATTTAAAAAGGGTCTTACAGAAAAATGACCATAAAATCCAAACCCCTGAATCAATTTAGTTAAAAAGTTGTGACTATGGTAAGGGGTGTTGAACTCTCCTCACAATTTGTTTGCAGTTTTCACGACTGCATGATTGTTGTAGTGTTTTTTTTTTATTTTTTTTTAATTCCCTAATTTTTAAATAAATAACTTGTTCCCAGCCTAAATGGAAGGTGCTTTTAAGCTGGAAAAACTTTAGGATGTGGTATAAACAAAATTACCTAAAATCTCATGGGTGGCTTTTTTGATCAAGTGTTAATTCTTTAGAAAAAAATTATTTATTTTTTGAGTTTTTTTTTTTTAGGGAAAATTAAAAACCACTATTATTTCAAATAGAAACACTCCATCTGCAAAAATATAACATGAGAATTTTCTAAATTGGATTTCCTTTATATGACACCTCATCACCAAGGGAATTGTAGTTTTTCTAGGAAAAATTATGAAAGGGGATGATAGTCAGTAGTATTCCCACAAAAGTGTGTTGCGACACCAGTTCTTTGTTTGATGACACATTAAAAAATAAAGAAGTATATGGGTTTTTTTGATATTTCTTACCATTAAAACAGACACCAATCTTATAACTCATCAATTACTTGAGAAATAATGAAGAAAAATGTGTAATTTTCACAAAATGCCCCATTTTGGTCATTTTCTGTAGTTGCCAAAATTAGCCCCTGTACAAAGTCTTGGGAATTGAAAACGCATTAAGTGACTTATCTCTCAAACGGCTTTTGGAAAAAAATGAAAAATTGGCACGTTTCTTGCACAAATACCAACATTTCATGAGAATTTCAACAAGATCTGGCCGGACAGCGTAGCTGATAATCCTCCCTAAGCAGGTGTGTCTGCCCCCCCCCCCATATTAGAGGATAATGCCTATAGACCCCATAGAGTTTCATATCAAATTCTATCAATTCACTTGTTAAAAGCTTCAAGTCTTCAACACACCATCAACACCATGCCGCAAAAAGCCGTGAAAATGTACCCATATTTTCCCTTTCTTCAATCATACCTTTTGAACTGATCGGCCTACTAGTCATCACCGGAAAACGCATTAGAAAATTTATCTTTTCATTACGGTGATGTAAATCACAATTTTGTGTTGTGTTATGGTTATATCACACCGAATTTATTTGGTTTTTCATCAATTTGATCAAAATATATGTGTGGTATCCAACTTTTGAGCTAACGCTTCCAGACTATATTTGGCGGATTTCTTATTGAGAGGGGCACTCTTTATATCCACCGGAAAAAGATTCGAGTTGTTCAGTTCATTATGAACATATATTGAATGTAAAGATTCTCATTGGATTAAAAAAAACCCACGTCAAAAAGAAAAACAAAAAACAGTAACTCTGTATGATTTTTGGGTAACTTCAAAACTGCATTTCTCCATTGATTTACGTTGAGGGTAACCCCAACATTGCACGCTTCAGAGACTTTGTAGTAAAATGATGGTCCGATAATGGCTATAACTCGAGGTACCTCTCGTTTTGGAAAATACGGATTATATGAATACAACCAGTAGAGATTTCTATACAACATATCAAAAAATGAGGATAACATTTTCGTTTAGATTTTACTTTTGATATTTACTGATATTGAAAGATGCCGTATTTTCGCGGGTCACTCCGACTCTTAACCTCGCATGCGGCCTTGTGTGTTTATACGCCGTTCACACTTAGATTTCATTTAACATTTCGAGGTTTCTTTTCAAAATTGTCAGTATACTTCAACTCCTATCTGTTAGAATCAATTTGAGTCAACAAAATCACAGAAATACTAAGAATTATTCACAATTTATACACAAAAGAAGGTACTACAGCGTGATTAACCGCGGACCGACCCCCATAGGCAATGTCACTCTAATGGTGGTGCGTACCACCCCTTTCAGCGAGAAATGAGAATTATTTTTGACCCCACATTAATGATGTGTCAAAAGATAGCTATAAAAATTAAATTGAGTCGTCGAAATTCACTTCGTAGCATTTTTAGTTTTCGAGATATGAATTTCAAAGATTACCGACCGATACGCAAACCACTCACTTTTGACCGATTTTTGAGTTTAGCGCGTCGTTTTCCTCTATTTTGACCCGACTTAAAAGCCTATCAAGTTCTTCCGACGGCACTTTTAAGTGGCCTTAAAGAATCATATTTGTAGTTTACCTTTGCCGAAATGTGTTGTAACAAAATTTTTTTTAACTTGATTAAAAACCGTATGACATGTTAATAGGTTAACAAATTAATTAAATGTGATTTTCGCCATGTTATGCATGTTGCAGCAAACAAACAACAACATACACAAGACCGTTTTCAATTTGTGCTCGATTTAGCCACTTTTCAGGTGCATGCGACCCTTTTACTGCTAAAAAATTCTTAAAAATATGCCTCAGAATGACAAAATCAAATAAACAATTAAAAAGTAATAAAAACGATTTCATAAACGTGTCGAAATTTGATTCATCTAGTTACACCCCATTGTTGAAATTGGTCTTTTTAAACGGAAAGAGGGGCGTTTTCCGACTATATATGCATATAGAAACTTTGCGCGTAGCACACTGCCGATTCTCCCCCCCCCCCCTCACTTAAAGTGTTCGTAAAATCTCGGATTTTAAAGGAAAAATGAGCAAGGGTTAGATAATATATTTCTTGAAAATTCGTATAGGACCTGCTTATATATTAATTACAAAGAGTTGCGAAGTGTATTAGGGTTAAAATAGATAGAGATAAAATCGAGTTAAAAAAGCCATGTAAGGTAGGGCTCCTAGCGATTTTGGTGAGAATGAGGAGAGAATATCAGTTTGCTACCTTGACAACCAGTATCTTGCGGCGTGTTTGAGCCCGTATTTGATTTAAATAGGTGCTTTTGTTTGCCCATAGTGAGCAAATACGAAGAGAAACCCCAAATAATCTTGGTTCTGATTGTAAAAATTATAGGGTTTTAGAAAATAGAAAGATCGAATAAAAATTCAATATAAATACAAGCTTGTTGATCTTGCTTGTACCAACCCAAAAACGGCTGTTAGAAACAGACTAGCACCATGTTGCGCGCTTAAAAGGGTACACACACCATTGCACGCGTAGACTTGTATGTAAAATGATGGTCAGAATAATGCTATACTGAGTTACCTCTGTTTTGCGAAAATACGGATTTATGAAACACCAGGTTAGAGTTTTTTTTCTTTTTTCTTACAACCCATCTCCAAAACAACTGAGGAAACATTTCGTTATTTTTAGATATTATGAATTGACAGATGCCGTATTTTTCGCGGGTTCACTTCCGACTCTAAAACCTCGCATTGCGCCTTGCTTGTGTGATAAGCCGATCACACTTAGGATTCATTAACATTTCGATGGTTTGCTTTTCAAAATGTCAGTATACATTCACTCCTATCTGTTAAAATCAAATTTGGTCAACAAAATCACAGAATTACTAGAATTTTTTAGAAATTGGTTATTTGTTTATCTCACAATTTCTACACAAAAGAGGTTACTACAGTCGTTGATACAACCTCGGCCGATAAGCACTGTCCACTCTAATGGTGGGTGTGTACCCTTTGACGCAGTGACGGATAGAGTTCTCGATCAACGTTTGTGTGGAATTAAATGGCTTTTGAGTTGTTAAACAATCCTATGAATAGAAATGATTATGTAATTTGTAAAATCACATGCAAGTGAGTGATTGGTTGGGAAAGAATTTTGTACTGTACCAGCACCAAGCCTAGGTAGGAGATGAATTCGGCAGACTCAACGGGCCAGTGTGTTCATGCATGGCCATGTGTTTCCTATAAAGTGGCCGACATTGAATTTATCCCATTAAGGGTCATGAAGGTTCTAGCTAAACTACCATTGATTCTGACTTACCTGGAAATTATATTTATAGCGATAATGATTATCTAATATAACCAGAGAGAATGTGCACAAAAAACTGATAAAAAAGGGAAATGAACATAATCTACGAAATCCCCGGGGACGAATCTGACAGGAGGGGTGGGGTGACATGGTACAAAGCCCATAGACAATCGATATCGATGGTGATAGCGCCACCACTTTCGATAAGCTACATCATTAATTATGCATAAACTCATTCATTCAGACGTAAACCGGGGATGACGTAGCGTATAGCGCCACGGAACTGCTGGCGACTATAAGCTACAGATTGCACATGCAGGACAGTGTGGCATACTCAATCCATTATCTTGAACGAGTGTCCTAGCCCGATTTATATCGATCCCTGATCTGAATCACGAGCGCACACCATCAAATGATGCGCCTTTAAAATACACGTACAATGGTTTACAATCTCAAGTGCGTTTTCCAAGCCCACGTGGAATAATTCCCGCCAGTATTTTAATCAAAAATTCGGAATCAAAGGTTGGAAATTTTTAATCCGACAATCTGCATCCCAATGTACATGCCACAACAATTTGCTTACAGTCGATCTTTTTTTTTTTTTTTTTTGTATTTTAAAAAACCGGATGCATTTTTTATAAATTTTTTTTTGCCTTTCTTTCTGCTGAAATGTCATTTTTACAAAAAACACTATAGTTCGGCTAATGACTACTGTTATTAAAATGACCACATTAACCTAATTTGAGTTATGCTTAGGCAAACTACCAAAAAACACATGCCTTTCAATCTAAGGAACTCATTTTGAAGCTCCTGAAAGACTGTTCAGGAGAGCTTTAGGAGCTCTTGAGCAATTGAGCTCCTCGAAATGAATGTCTGATTCTAGAAAAAGTGTCACGTATTTTCATCCGATTGGCAAAGTCGCAATATTTGTGCAAAGGAGTGTTTCCGAAGCCGTATGCGGCTACCTAACCCCGGGATTCCGTAGCCGTGTACACTGTTCATTTTTCAAGCTATACAGGTCTAGCTCGACACGTCGTAGCCCGGGCGACCACCCAATATGAGTGTCTAGTCGAGCAACCTCGGACATACACGTACAAGTTCCACATGCTATTGAACTCGAAAAGGAACGCGTTCATTTGTCCTGTGAGGGTGATTGACCGTGGATGACAATAGAACCCCATCATGCAGATACGTCAAGAGGGAACGAACGAAGAGTTGAACACGTATGAAGGGATCGCGTTCGGTATTATTGAACGTGTAGGTTTTTTTACCAGTCGTTTACAAAAATAAATGGGTATCCCGATATCGCACTGTTTTTCTGTACACGGTATTTTTCGGGTATTTTTCCAGGATCATTACTGGCGCCGGGGTGATCCTTTTCACTACTGTCGCCGCGCCGCGTGTGCTCTGAGTGAGCACAACAAACTCTGCCTGGATGTTGTACCTTTTTTCGATTCAGATTTTACTTTATAATTCTTTCAGTCAGAACAGTTTTCATAAGTTATGATGCAAGCATAGAGGAATACAATACCCATATTATTAGACAATAATAACCATATCATACTACCCAAAATATTTAGACAAATAATACAAAATCATGATCATAATCGTTGATAACTTATTAATGTTAGATATACTACAAAAAGATAGATACCAGTTGTTTGATCAAATACCACTACTTTATCATGTATACAATATAATATTAATAAAATCACATCCGTTAAATTCATACTGTATCAACTTTATTTGCTAATCAGAAAATCGGGGAAAATCATAAAAAATACGATATTTGCACTCACTGTAACCAGTTACGGTACCCTAACATATCGTGCAATTTATGGTCCCTAACTCCTACTAAGACAAAAATCTTATATATAAGTCAGAATACCGTCCATACGGACGCTGACAATTACTGCAACATGTAACTGAATTGCGAGTCGTATCTACTTTGAATGCTGCCGTTTTTCCCTTTTTTTCTGTCAATTCCCTCCATTGGAAAAGGTAACAATATTAGAATTCTCATATGAGTATTCTACATAGGTCCTACTTATCCTTTCACTTTTAAGCTATTCCTGCAAAATTTCAAATATTTGACTCATTTTCCGACGAATCAACTGAGACATGTATGTCTTTTTAGTCCTAACAGATACTGGGGTTTCCCATTGCACACGCCTTTAAAAAACTAAATCCTAACATGATTTTTTTTAAAGAATTTAAATGTATACCAAAATCAAATCTTGTCCCACGGGGTCCGTTTTGCGGCATCTTGGGTCTAAAGAGATGATACGATTTAGAGTGATACGATTTAGAGTTAAAATGATCTCAAATGATTCGTCTCACTATAAGGAATCAGAAAATATCTGTTACTTAATAGGCATCATTGTGATGCATGATGTTCAGCACAGATATGGGTGAAGTGAACTTTTGTATCTTATTGTCAACTGCCCGTCCTTTCAAATACATGGATCTTGACCATTTTGGTATTAAGTGTTGGTATGAGAGCATAACATCCAGAAGTAATGAACTAAATTGGACCACTTTGTATGATTGATCCCTCTTAAGGGCCAAGATAGATGACCACCAAACAGACCCCTTGGAACAATATTTTTGTACATCAAAATTCTTTAAGGAGATGTAGTAAAACCTCTTAACGATTTTCCGTTTCCCATAAATCTCCCCCCCTTTTTTTGAAATTGTTTTGTTGATATATTTTTTTCTAGCTACTATTTGATCATTCGCCACTCTCCACATTGAGTTTACCAATCAGTGCTCCCAGTATTTCTCGTTTTCATTCACCTCCTTTTTTTTTTTCCTAACCCTGCGTATTGTTATAGGCCTACTCAAGTCCTTCAGAAATCCTCAGCTCGTGGTTGTTGGTTAAATTGCTTGCCTTGATCTTACTCCCTCCCTCAATGTATTTGATTTACAAAACATTCTCAAATCTAAGCAGTAATTAAATGTAATATTACAATGAGGGAAAAAATGTAATGCTATAGTATTTTTTTTTAATGCAATGGTTCATAATAACGGAACAATTGTTCTAATTCCATGTCCATGATCATATTAATATGTCGGATTTCTCATACATGTGTGTAGGCCTTATGGGTCTATCTATAACCATTGTCACAGGATCCATGTATCCAAATCTCTTCAATCCAATCCTTCTGTATAAATTGTTTCCTTGACTCAAGCCTTAATTTAATATTGGAATAATATACCCTAACAGCTGACTTGGACCAGGGAAATTTTCACCAGGTCCGAACCATACACGTCTTTCGCTGCGTGTGTTAACTGTCCGGTGGCTCACGCTGTCTCGTGTGTTGCCGGACCGAAGTATTAAAAAAAAGTAGAATATTGGGCCTACCCGTACGAAATTATGATATGGTCGCAAATCCCAAAACGAGTTTGTAAAAACAAAATATTCGGGTTTCGTCGACGTGGATGGGCCCATGTACAGTAACTACTGATGTTGCCCTTGGGTCAATACCATAGCAGAAACAAAGATACGGCTATATGCCTGGCCCTGAATTGCAGAGTGATATTCTGCACTGACGGGCCTATATCTCGAAAATGACCCTCTCACCTGAACTGTTGGGGGGCCTATGTGTATGTAGAGTACTTTTACAGTGTCAATTTGTTGATGAAAAAAAAACTTCAGTACAAAAATGAATGTAACGCGAAAACGCAACATCATGGAGCCAGTTCAAAATGAACTTAAGGTCCTTACAAGTGCATGCCGCTTACCCGCTTGGGGCCGCTCTGATGATGAAATTTACGTCCACTCTATGCAAATCATGTCAGAATCGCTACGGTGACCCAAGCGTGCAAAGTCGTCAAGCCGATATCGATCTCCCGTGCCGCTCGAGCTGCCGCTTTTCCCAAGCGGCAAATCGCATTGACTTGAGTTCAACTTTAGAATGGTGCCGCTCATGACGTATTCCAAACGATAGCGCCGCTTGACTATAATCAGTCTCAATCCTGCAAGCGGTATACACCAATCGCTAGCCGCTGACTCGCAAGCGGCTGACACTATGTAAATGCCTTCTTCGTATACTAAGAGATTTTCCTTTGAGAGGTGGGTGACCCGGTCGAACAACCTCTCCCCCCCCCATACACCCCACCCTTACAAATTGATATTTTCTACTATACATACACGGCCCTATTGTAAATATAGTGGCACATTTTTCTGCTTCTACTATCCCAAACGGCGGCTGCACTTTTTAAACTCAAACTTTTGTATCAAATTATTTGGTGATATGCTTCCATGTGACGGAAAAAACATGAAAATCGGACTTGATCGGGTCACCTATCGTTACGTTTCCCTCGGACTGGTAGCCTATTTCATTGTAAGAGGGAGGACATGGAGTATTGATAAGTACCTTTTTTTAGAGAGAGCTTCCGTCTATACTCGATAATATCGTTGTTTTATCATCTTCTTGCCAACTTACCACGAATGTGCAGGCAGATGGTCAGAGCTGGGGAGGGGGAGGAGGGCAGTCCCTTCCACGGACAAGATATCAGATGGTAAAAAATGCATAAGGACTTTAAGCTATATCGTGTTAGGGGACTCTAAAAAGTGCAGAAGATGTGCTTCCTATCAGCTCATATAACCCAGGATGGCCTCCAGGCAAACCCCTAAACGCATTAACCAACTCAATCTCCATATCTGGGCATTAAACGGAATCTACTTCTGGAAGCGAGATAATTCATTACAGCTGCAGGCCCACTATATCAGAATTATTTCATGTAAAGGAGAGAACTGTCGTTTTAACTGAGCAGCTTGAAAATAAAGGTGTTGAAATGGCCCAGTTATTGTCAATCCCATAAACGTAGGATCTAAACTCCTTAACTAATACATGTGCCTTCCCCTATGCTCTCTCACTTAATTGACCCGTCTATACTCTCGATCACATAAAACAGTATGATACGCGTATATACGATCACGAAAGGAAAAACACAATGAATTGTTATATTTTTAATTAATTGGCAACATGGTCCATAATAACGTGACCAACGGGCTATATCGCTGGGTCGGGTGGTGCTCCCCGACCAATTTAATGAAAAAAGTATCAGTATCGAAATTATGATTAGGTCAGCCAGGGTTGGCAATTTCCCGGGAAATACTAGTATTGGGAAATAGTGGGAAATACTGGTAAATAACGGGAAATACTGGTAAATACCGGGAAAATAATGGTGAAAATATGGGAATACTGGTCGATACCCGGGAAATACAAGTAGGCCATATAGTATTAATAAGATGAGGCTACTACCCTAGGTGTGGGTCTTAATATAATTTGTGACCAATCAGCCCTTCATTTATGGAGTCGGTCAATTGCTCCAGAGCGAGCTCCTACAGCTCAGCTTTCCTCAAAACAGTCTTTCAGGAGCTCAATAAATTGAGTTACCCTATTACTTGAAAGGACTCTGTTTTAGATGACACAAGGTAAATAATGAGCATTGTTGTGCACCTAAATGAACTCAGAGAGTTATTAGCTCTCCTCTATTTTATAAATGAAGCTTGGACCAATAATAGGTGTTTGGTTCTTATGAAAACAAAGACCAGCTACACCAGATTTAAAATTAAGAAATGAAGAGAATTTAGAATAAAAGCTGCCATGCAGTTGAAGGATGTTCTGCATCCAGCCCGTTCTAACTTGTGCATCTTAAACATTGTACTTGTGATACACTACGCGGTTCTGCTGGAAAGTCCATTTCTTTACCCGCACCATTTATTGAATATTTATCTGTGGACTATTTTAAGCCACTTACATAGTTAATTTGAGTATTAAATTAATTGTGAGAAAAATAGTGGATTAAATTGAAATGTGCATCTACAGATCAAAAGACTTGAGTTCAATAAGTTAGTGATTAAAATGAAAAACCCCATCAACCACTCCCCTGGGTCATTTTCTATTATTGCTGAAAGTGCTTATCTGTGTTTGTTAGTTAATTTTGATAAAGAAAAAATAAGGCTGAAAAGTCACTTTTTGCACGCGGTATTTCCACGCCGTATTTCCCAGCTATTTCCATTTGGCCAAAATATTCCTGGGGTACTTTACCGTTAAATACCGGTTATTTACCGCCCGGTATTTCCCAGGGCGGGGAAATACCGGCAAACCATGATGTCAGCAAAAATCTTCAAAAAAGTTATGATAAACACAAAGCATTCGGTTTTCGTCGACGTGGATAGGCAAGGTACAAGGAACGAGTTGTTTGAGAGGGCAAATGCTCAACAGAGGCAAAGATAAGGCATGGCCCCCTGGCATGAATGACGGAAGTTGATATTCTGCAATGAAGGGCCTATATTCTCGAAAAAAATGATCCCTCTTCATCTGAAATGCTGGCTTGGTGTAATTATGTGTACCTTAATCTAAAGGCCATTTGAGTCTTGAGGAAAAAGGAAACTAACACCAAAAATATAATATAACGCGAAAAGCGCATCATCGTCATGTATAAAAAGCGCCAGTCAAAAATGACATTCGTATACTGATTTCCCTAAAGGTGGGTGCCCCGGTCACCGACAACTTCGCCCCCCCACCATACATACACATTTACGCCATAAAAATTGAGATTTACAAAGACACCACCAACTGTCCTAGGCCAATTATAGGCATAATTTGACTCTACTATTCAAACGGCTGGACATTTTGAAATCAAAAACTTGGTAATCAGATGTTGGGTGATATGCTTCCATGTGAGGGAGAAAAAAATTGAAAATCGGACCTTGCTCGGGTCACCTATTTTATACGTGTCCCTCGGACTAGGTAGCCTATAGTGATTTTGAAGAGGGATGGACATCCAGTATCATTTAAAACTATTGATAATAAGCTTTTTGTGGGAGATAGGGACGAACAAGATATCGTCCCATTCTAAAGAAAAGAATATGTGATATTAAACTGCGATAAAAGAACCGAAGAGGGCATTTTTCACCCCATGAAGGGGAAAAGATGCCAATTTCCGTCTAATATAATTTTGACAATCAGATCCTTCATTTTCCTGAGTCGGCTCAATTGCTCCAGAGCGAGCTCCTACAGCTCAGCTTCCCTCAACATCTTTCAGGAGCTCAATAAATTGAGTTCCTTATAACTTGAAAGCCTCTGTTTTGATAATGACTGCAAGTAATAATTGGAGCCACTTTGGTGCAACCTAATGAACTCAGAAGTTATTAGCTCTCCTCTTATTTTTAATAAATAAGGCTTGACAATACTAGGTGTTGTTGGTTTCTTATGAAAAAAGACCAGCTACACCAAGATAAAATTAAGAAATGACTAGAATTAGAATAAAATCGCCATGCAGTGCAGGATGTTCTTCATCCAGCCAGTTCTAACGGGTGCATCTTAACTGTCTACTTGTGATCCACTACGCTGTCTGCTGGCAAAGTCCATTTTCTTTACGCCGCACAATTTAATTGAATATTTTATCTTGACTATTTAAGCACTTACATAGTAATTTTGATGTATTAAATAATGTTGAGAAAATATTGGATTAAATTGAAATGTGCAATCTACAGATCAAAAAGACTTGAGTTCAAATAAAGTTAGTGGATAATGACCACACCATCAATCCCCTCCCTGGGGTCATTTATTGCATGAAAGTGTCGTATCTGTGTTTTGTTAGTTTAATTTTGATAAAGAAAAATAAGTCTTGAAAATGTCGACTTTTTTGGGTTTTCTCCGTATTTCCCAGTATGGTCCATTTTTGGCCAAAATATTCCTGTGATATTTACCGGTAAATACCGTCTTTTACCGCCCGTAATTTTCCCAGGGCGTGGAAATACCGCCACCCTGATTGTCAGTCAAAATCTTCAAAAAAGTTATAAACAACAAAATATTCCGGTTTTCGTCGACGTGGATAGGCCAGGTACACGGACCGAGTTTGTTTGAGCGGTCAAATGCTCAACAGAGCACGATAAGGCTATTGGCCCCCTTGCCTGAATTGCGAGGGATATTCTGCACTGACGGGCCTATATATCAAAAATGATCCTCTCATCTGAACGGCTGGCCCCTTTGTTAATGTATGTGTAACCTTAATCTAAAGTGCCATTTTTGGTCTGTGAGAAAAGGAAACTAACACAAAAATTGAATATAACGCGAAAACGCATCATCGTCATCTAAAAAGCGCCAGTTTCAAATGACATTCTATACTAGATTTCCCTTAAAGGTGGGTGCCCCGGTCGACCTGATCGCCCCCCCCCCATACATACACATTTTTAACTACACACCTAACCACCAACCATTAAACTACCAAAAACATTTAAGAGTACAACTTAAACCAACGAAAATAACCAAACAACTATACAATAAAAAAAACCACCAACCCACACACACACCAACCTTTCTAACACAGAGCCACCTCCGTAGATAACGTTGTCGTACTTCCGTTCAACCTACCCGTTTAATCCACTGGCCTTACACACCACCCCTACTACTCTCTCACAAACTACTTCTCCCCTACTCCGCTCCCAACGAGCCACCCCTTACTTTTCAACACCCCCCCCCTCACCCCGGGTTTTCAGACCCCTCTTCCCCTCCTGTCTCTGTTTCCCCGCACCCAGATTGTGGTTACAACACATTTTAACACGTTAATAAACAACACACATTTTAAACACGACATTTTAAACCCAACCTACCCCAGTAACATACATTTAACGTTACAAGATTACGAAATTTCCAACACACACACAACATACAATACCATACCTTTACCACACTAATAACACGCTAACGCAACCACCCAACACGAACACTTTAAAATCCAACGTTACGATTTACACGGTAAACAAAACAATTTAACACATACGACACACACGTATTATAACGAATTAACTTTTACAAAACACCGTTAACCAAACACGACTAACGACTAACTAAAACGCTTTTACACAACTAACTAATTACCTAAAACCTCACAAACTTACAAAACACAGTTACACACAAAACGCCAATTATAAACAACCAACAATATACAAAAACTAAAACTAAAAAAAAACAATTTATACACACACACAATAACACGTCAACCTCTTATACCAACCACCCTTTAAAACACACCAACCACACCGAAAGTGTTACTGAGGGGGGGGACGCCCCCGTTACGACGACGTAAAACCGTACTACGGGCGGGGTAGGTAGCTTGAGATCGGGGCCGTAACGGACGACTACGGCGACCGTTACTTTAATACGACACGCACCCGGACCGACTCCAACGGACGTTTAACGCTTACGGAACGACGTGGACGTTACGGACGAACGGTTATCGACAACACCGAATTTTTCACACGGCTTTACGTGCCGAACGGACGGTGTACGGGTTTTACACGACGCGGGACCGTAAACGTAACTACGGGGGGCAACGCCCTCTCTTGACGGTATGAACACGGGTCGGCGTACCGTGTACGGAACGGACGGGTACCCCGTTACCCCGTTACTCCGCGCGGCGTGGACATACGGACTTTAACGTTACGGACGTTACTCGAACACGTACCGCGGCGCGACTGACGGGGCACCGGAGACCGACGGTGACACGCGGTTACACTAACGGACGCTACGAGGGACCACGTTACTACTAACTACGACGAACACGGGTATACGCGGTAACCCGAGGGTAGGCTACGGGGACGGGGTACAACGAACTACAAACCGGTGGTTACGACCACGGACTGACACCGCTACGACTACCGTACGACCGCGGGCGGGGTACGTTTACGCGTGCGCGGGGCGACGGGCACCGGGAGTTGTTACGCTTTACTCGCGACTCAACCCGAGACTCTTTCGTTACACTACTACTACTCACGTACGTACCACGACTATACGTTTAACGGCCGTACTACGGTACGACCGACGGGGCGGGAGGGTAACGTTTACGACGGGAGACTACGATTACGACCCGGACACCGGGGACCAACGGGCGGGACGACGGCATGTTACGGACTCTCGAACGTCTTTACGACGGACGACACAAACCTACACCAACCCAATACTATTCCATCAAACCAAAAAAACTTAAACATTCAAATTAAAAAAAAAAAAAAAAAAAAAAAAAAAAAAAAAAAAAAAAAAAAAAAATTACTTATTTAAATTAATATATTTAAAAATGTTACGACAACCAAATTACTAAACACTTTTAAAACTACTACGTGATTTTAACACGAACACCTACCTACTATAACCGATAAACACAACTAACTACCGTCCACCAAAATTTTACACATTAACGAAAAATTTTACAAACTTAATATACTTAACCGTAACACTACCTTAACAACACCTTTACTACTAACCACGGTATTTTACATAAATACCCCTAAACCGACACAAATACACCCGTTACCGACTTAACAACCCACTAAACGTTAAACACTTACCAACAAAACTTTACGTACAACACGTTACAACGTTTTATTACAACACTTACTACACTACACAACTTACACATTAATTAAACTAAAAAACCTCACCACACCCAAAACGACAAACACGATTACTTTTAACCCATAAAACGACCCCAATACACCTTAAACTTTGACTTTAACACATTTTACGACAACAACTACACTTTTATAACCAAAACACCTTACTAACTGCCTTTAACAACTACAACATATTACTTATTACATTTTACTTAATTTTACATACCAACAAAAAAACCCAACAAAAAAAACTAACTATTTAACATAAAACACAATACCAACATTATTAACACGATTTTTAACTACTACATACAAAGTAACCAAACACATTATTACATTTTATAATTAAAATTTACGCACTCGCAACAAACCACGTACACTACCATTACTAACCCAAATAACTTTAACAACAACACGCTTTAAAATTTAAAACACCATACACATTTTACTACAAAACACCAACTTTCCAACTTAAAATTTAAAAAAAAAAAAAAAAAAAAAAAAAAAAAAAAAAAAAAAAAAAAAAAAAAAACACACACATACACTACAACTTGAACACCATTTACATAACGTTTACTATATTAACTTTTATAACTACCCTAAACCAGTAACCCACAAACAACCCAAACACCACACACGTTCACCAACCTACACTAATAACACTAAAACATTACGAAGAAGCACACTAACAACACACCTTTACCACTAAAACTTAACAATAATTACCCAATTTTAAACACAATTACGAACATATTACCAAAACAATTAAACTACCAAACAAACCTTACCCCTAAACCAACAGCAATACAACAACAACGCTACAATAACCGTACAAACGATAGGCCCTTTTTAAAACCACACTCAACATCACTACACCCTTACGCAACACACAACCTTACACACCCACATTAACCAACCCATACTAACGTAACTTCGAACACGTACATTCCTCAACCAAACCACAGAAACCCTTTAATAAACATACTTAAAATACAACATGTATAAATACGAACGTACTTACTTAAAATTAACCACCCCACGCAAAACACGCCATACACAACTACCAACTAATTACCCATTAACCATTTTACTTTAACACTTAAAAAAAAATTACACCAAAAAAACCAACAACAGCAAACAAACAAATATTAAAACTAACAAATAAAAACAACAAAATAAGAACATAAATAAAAAAAACTTTGAAAAACTTTTAATATAAAAACCGACACACTAACACTTAAAAATTTTACATTAAACCACGTTTACTACTATACTTTAACACGCAAACCACACCTTATTACCAAACCAAACAACCTAACCACTACTAACCGACGACATTTACAACTAAACACACGAAGTATTACATATACCCAAACACACAACCACCACTTACTTATTTTTTGTTCAATAACTAATTTTACATTTACAAAGCTTAAAAATTTTCCACAATACAACCAAACACGAACACTAAACAAATTTAAAAAACTATACCAACTACTTACCAAACTACACACTTTAAAACATAACACTTACAACCCACCACAACAAAAAAAAACAAATACACCTTAACCACGACGAACTTAAAAACACGGACATAGACAATTACGTTAATCCATACAAGTAACAAATTTACAAACACTAAACACATACACTCACATTACACTAACAACCTATACCTAAACTTAAATTAAATAACGTTACATTTAACAACACCACAAATAACACACGTTTACCAACTTCCTAACTACCAACACAAAATTCCGTTTAACACAACTTACGCTAATACACCGCACTTTCATGTACTAACTTATTACATTTTACCTTACTTACATTAACACAACACCACAACATAACACCAACAATTTTAATTACCACCGCCCTCAAAATTGAGATTTACTAAAACACCACACTGTCCCCTTTGGGCCAATATAGTGCATAATTTTTCTTCTACTATTCAAACGGCTGGACTTTTAACTCAAAACTTTGTAATCAATGTTGGTGATATCTTCCATGTGAGGTAGAAAAAAATTAAAAATTCGGACCTTGATCGGACCTATCTTTATACGTGTCCCTCGACTAGGGTATCCTATAGTGATTTTGAAATAGGGATGACAAAAAAAAAAAAAACAAGCCCATATCATGAAAATCTTGAATAATAAGCTTTTTTTGGGAGATGACTACCAGAGATACTGTCCCATTCTAAAGAAAGAATATGTGATATTGAAACTGCGATAAAAGAAACGAAGGGCCTTTTTCACCCCTATGAAGGGGACAAGATGCCCGCCACTTTCCTTCTATTACTCTACTGCATCGACAATATTCTTGTTTGATCATCATCCCCCCCCCCCTTGCAACTTACCACGATGTGTAGGCCTTGTGTGTAATGTCAAAGGTTCGAATCCCCGCTCGGGCGTTGCAACCACTTTAATACAAGGCCTAGAGTTAAATTCTAACGAAATCAACCACGTGATTGACTTTCCAGACTTAAAATGTTTCTACAATGTCATTGGTCATACCAGCTTGGCGATGTGTGCTGCAATGGCTAACTTCCGAGTTTCCCTTAGAGGACAAGTACCCGTCCAGAACAGAAACAGATTGTCACAGCTGGGGCAGTCCCTTCCACGGAACAGCTATCAATGGTAAAACTGCATGCTTTTAAACTATCACGTGTATATGGGTGACTAAAAGATGCTATTTCATATCAGCTCATATCACTTCAGCCCCTGGCTGCTAACGCACACAACCACAACTCAATCATCCATCTCTGGGCATTAAACGGACCTACTTTGTGGAAGCCGCATATAATTCATTACACTGCACGCCACTATACGGGTAATTAGTTGTTTGTAGGTCATGTATATGACACTGCTAAAAATAAAATGTAAAGAACGTTCGTTTTAACTGTCAGCTGTGACACACGACCCATAAACTAACGGGGGACCAGTAAAATGCGAACCATTGCAGGGAACGAAATAACCGATCGCCCTGACATCTCAGCTTCACATTATTTATTCTTTTTTGACTTGTTTACACAATTACAAGAATTAAACGTTATTACAATACATCTTCTCGCATTGACATCATAAACGTTGTATGTTCATTGCCACATATTTGTGAAAGAGGTTATTTTGTAGGGCAATTCTGAAAAAAACAACCGTAAAAAAAGAAAATAGATTTGAACAGGTACACTTGTTAATATAGTAATGTAGATATTATATATAACATCACCAATTAATTAATTATGTACATTTTATACAAGTAAGTTACTGGAAATCAAAGCAGGGAGGCAAGTTCTTTTACCATATCCACTACATATACTAATTTTAGTTACATACCTCACTTTTATTTACAGTTTTTCTGTTTCCAAATTGTCAGTTTATGTTGATATCAGTAATAAAGCTTGAAATTGTTTAAAAACAGGGTTGCACTATTTTAAAGGGTAAAATCGAATTAGTAAACATTTTAAAACGGTGTAGGGTCGTATTGGTTTCATGGGCTATAAAGCAGAAGTCGACTTTTTTTTAAAACATAGTATTATAATTGAATTACGTCCGAAATTTGTTTTAAATAAACCGGCGTTTGTTTTCAACAAGTCGCGGTCTTTAACTTATCATTTTTCCTAACACTTATAATGAACCACCCGTGATGTGAGATAATGAACCGTTGCCGCGATATGATTTTGACGGTGGCACTAGAAACGCTTATCGGAATTAAACGTTTTAAAATCCATCTTTGCATAGCATTCATGTATTTAAATTTAAAAAAAAAATACGCAAAAAATAGACTCGAACTCAGTATAGCATCCTAACGACCCTCCACCCGATAAGCCTAAAGCAACCCAACAAGATAACAATCTGGTATTTTGGTCATTACTTTCTGTCGGCACTTACTAAATAATTGAAACTGGTTCTACATGATAGAAATGAATAGAATTCCTTATTAAAAATCTGAAATTAAAACGTTCGAGACCCCTGACCATAGCGTAAAATAGGGACAGGTGACTGGAAGGTAATAATTCATTATGGTATTTTACTGTCCAGTCTTGATTTTCTAACACATGGTGTCGATTGTAACACAATATCTATAACCTTATTCCTTTCCCTTTTATATTTTCTCACTCATGTACCTAGCATTTTTTAGAACATAGCATCACTCTAACCTGTTCCGATTATTATCGCCATTGTAGCCTATTAATACCTTTTAAAGGAGGATAACCCGATTTTAAGTTTTCATCTTGATAGAAAGAATGGCCTTCACCCAAACCCCATCTCTAAAGTTTCCGCGCCGATATTTCAATCCGTTTTTTTTGATGTGGAGCTAAAATTGCTTTGTACTCTTCATAGAGTAGTGTAAAATTAAAGTGGTCGATCAAAGAGGCACAATTTGCTCATAACATCAAAACCAAACAACCTTTAACCGTAAGGTTTAAAGGGAAAATGAGAAAAATAGTAGCTGATTCCTCAATATCAACATTTTTTTGGGTTCTTGGGCTTATTAGCGCTGGACCATCCATCCCCGTGCTTTTAAAGATGTGTGACGTAAGCCTATTAAAACCAATTCTTCCGATTGTTGGAGACTGAAAATGAAACTTTTGACAGAAATATCTCCAGTGGCGAAAAAAGGAAAATGTCGTCAGTTTGATCTGGAGCACGAATTCAGATAGTAACTGTATTACAATATTTACAGTCAGTATGATATGTTTTTGCTTCAGTATTTTATTAGTTGAATTAACTACACTCATGAGAAAAATTCTAAATGCGCTTCGCTTAATCATGTTAATTGAGGACATTTTAGGAAAAACAACACGGTATCAATTCCGTCCGTCGCATTTTCCGGTACAAACCCTTTTCCTTTTTCTTTTTTCATCTGGAAATTTTCAAACCTCAAAACACTATGTAGTTTGCTTTTGATATTCCAAGTTATCAAAATAATTTCCTCAAAATATTTTTGGTATTTAATCAGTAAGAGACCTAACTCGGTTAATATATATTAGTATATTATGGAAGCCAATGAAACAGGTTCATCACGTTAACGTTTTTTTACATTTTTAAGGCTTCAATTTCATATTTGATATCGGTTAATTATATGGATTTAATTCATATGTCCACTGCTTCATGTATGTCAATTTTGATTGCTTGGTATGCTGCTGCTGGTCAGTTGTTTGGGGGAAGATGGGGTATTGTATATTTTTTTTCCACTGTTTTTATATTTTTTCATGTTTTTGGGGGAGAAGTCGAGAACCGTCCTGTGGCTCCCTGTTTTAATCTCGTAGCAAGCAAGTTAAAACTGCGAAGCGGAAGGCAGCAAACTAATCTCTGCAACTCCAACACTGTTTTTCCATTAACATCATTTCTTAGTATACCCATAATCATGACATAGACCCAGCGCAGGCCTTTTCTAAGGTCTGCCTTGACTATATGTCATTGAATGTGGAGGGTTTTTTCCAGTGCAAAAGTACCATCATTTGCTGATGTGTGTAAAAATCTCCATTCGATGTCCTATGTCCTGCAGGAACCCACAGAGGAATCAATTACCACCGCCCAACCATACCAGGAATGGTCCGTTCCACGAGAGACTCACATCGCCAATACGAAGTGCTATACTTTGTGAGAACATTACCGGAAGTAGAAGCAACCTCAATGTCTGATTATAACAGCATCGAGCCTCACATTGAGCAGAGCTTAGTTCTGTCATAGTACATCTGTCTACAAACCTCCATCAGTAGACTTCTAGCACCCTCAGCTCAACCCTGGAATTCCCCAAACCTCACTTCTTCATTGGCCACTTCACCAGCCTAGTACCCAATGGGCTACCATGAAACTAACAAAGACGGACAGGACTGTCGAAGAAGGGGAATAGACAGTCAACATCTCCTTCACGACTCTAACCTGCCGACATCATTTCATAGTGCCGCTGGAAGTAAGGTTACAACCTTGATTTAGCTATTGTTAGCAAAAACACTCTAACTTTTGTAAGCAAATGGTTTTCTGATCCTGTTCCACAAACTCAACTCAACATCGCGACATCGGTATCCAAGTCAACGCTGCAGTAAGACCACACAAGTGCCTTTTTAAGCGCCGCTTTAACTACAAGAAAGCAGACTGTCAAGGCTTCACTGATGACCTGGATCAAGACGAAGAGGATGGCTCCAAAACCCCATAACTATGACAATTTGCCCAACTAGTAAACAGGACTGCCCAGAGATTCATACCAGGGCTGTAGGACGGAATAACCAGGCCTTTCCAAGGAATGTGCTCGAATAATCAAGTATAGCACCATTTGGAAGCCGATCCTTTGTCGGCTGAAACAACTGCTAAAGGTGAGGAAGTTCTCGGAGAGGATCTCCCAGGAAAAGATCAAAACCATGGCAACACTTAATTGAATCCACCGATAGCACCATAACACAAGGAACGCATGTCTACCATCCGAAAGCTCGAGTTGATCCACGAACCCTCCACAGCAGCCAAATGTTACTCAACCCAACCAAGTTGCCCACCACTGCTTTTAAATGGCAAGTGCACAAAAACCCAAGACATCACTAGCACCATAGAGGTATAGGTGGTGACTCCCGTGGTTTTAAACTCGCCCCTTCAACATGGACGAATTGGAATCGGTATTGCTAAACTTCAACAGGAAAGCATTAGGCCTTGACAACATCTCTACGGAGCAACTAAACCTCTTGGCCCAGTCCAAAGGAATGCTTTCTTGAGCTCTACAATTGCGGCTGCCTTATTTCCCACAGGCTCCCAAAGATCTGGAAAGCACATGTTATGGCCCCTAAAGCATGGGAACGATCCATCCAATCCCAAGAGCCTACAAGACCTATATCACTCTTACCTATACCTACAAGCTCGTTGAACGCCTCCTGCTCAATCGTATTGCACCTGTGATAGACGAACACCTCATCCCAGAACAAGCAGGTTTTCCGGCCAGGCAAATCACAACAAGCCAAAATTACTTACTCACCACTCAACACATGAGGAGGTTTTCGAGAAGGGTATGGTAAACGGAGCTGTGTACGTCGACCTCTCAGCAGCAAACGACACTGATAATCACAGAGTCTACTCCATAAGATCCTGGAAATTACCAAGGACCTCCGCTTGACTGAGCTTATCCGTGGATTGCTGGCTAACACGATGTTCTTTGTTCAGCTAGGAGCGAAGAGGCCGATGGCGTAGGCTCAGAAATGGTCTACCACAAGGGGACGTGTGCTTCACCTCTCCTGTTACCAACATAACATACAACGACCAACCTAGGATGCAGGAACCTGTCGTTTTATTATGCAGACGATCTTGGAATTATCGCACAAGATGCCGCTTCACATTTGTTGAAGGGAGACTCTCCAAAGCTTTGGATGAACTTTCTCCTTATTATGAGGAAACCAACTCTTGCAAATCCATCTAGACAAGTTGTGTGCTTTCCCCATCTACGCAACCGTGAGCCAAACGTCAGCTTAGTTACGGGCTGTCTGGAACTCCCCTGAGCACTGTGATAACCCTGGCTACCTAGAAGTTACCTTGGGACCGCACTCTCTCTCTTATAAGACCCACATTGAGAAGACGAAGAGTAAAGTATGTCACGCATAACATCTTGAACAAACTCACTGGCAACCATATGGGGTGCTCGCACCCACTTACCCGAAGATCGACGGCACTTGCCCCCTGTGCTACTCATGTGCAATATTTCCTGCCTTATGGGAAAGATCAACCCATGCCAAGAAGCTTGATCCCGTTAATGACCATCCTGCCGGCTTATCACAGGATGCTCCGTCCCAACACCAACGGAAAAACTTGTACATCCTAGCAGAAATTGGCTCCCCCATAACGCCGTCGTAGCGTAGCGAGCATGCAAAGCGGTAGCCTGCCAAGTTTCCAATGTGAAGCACCCTATGGTCAGACAGATCCCGCTGCCAACCGCCTAATCTAGAGAGAGTTTTAATCAAAGTCCAACCTCTTGAACAGTCCTCTAAGGAAGGTACCGCGAGTCGCCTTGTGGAAAAAGACTTTCCAATCCAACCAAGTCACATCTAGCGATTGAACCTGGTGAAAATCTTCCACCTGGAGCTGTCTCCTCATGGGCTGAATGGCGATGCCTCATAGATTGAGAACCAGAACTGGCCCATCTAAGTTTTCCTTTGCAAAGTGGCTATCCTGTAAGCAACCATGATACTTACCTGTGTGTTGTGGTAACAGCAACCACAGACAATGGCACACCTCTTGGTCTGCCCACTGCTGATCAACAATGCCCAACAAGGACCTTCGGAATTCAGAAGCAGCCAGACGTTGTACCCCTCTCTGGCTGGATCATATTTTAAGCACACAGGGTTTGGACCCGATAAGAGAAGATGTTTTTAATCTTTATGTGCAAATCCTAATTGTTAGATTTACTAAGGTGTGTCTTGATGACCCCGCGGCGGCGGCCTTGGCAAATACGTGTACTATGGATATGTGTAGGCCCTACGTTTGTGTTTTTTATCCTTGGAATCTCCTGAATAATTGAAATGAAAGGAACTTAAATTTAATCTTACCATTAAATAATTGCTCTGGAAAAACACATTTTGCCACGTCCGTCTATGACAAGATCTTGAGCGCCTGTTTTTTGTTTAATGACGATATTTAAATTTTACGTCTATGTATGAACTATTATGGCTATTAAAATAGGGAAATTTAATGCAAACCAATAACACTAAAACAGAGGTTTTGCTTTGAGCCCAAATAGTTTTCAACATTACACCACCTTGTAACAACAGTGGATTATCATATTTACACAGCTTTTTAAAGATAAAGTAAACCCAATTTACCAGAGTATTCTAAAATTGAAATTGCTTCCAGAAGTAAGGTTTAATTGTTGCATGACTATTGAATTATTGCTTCGGCATAACCAATTATGTTTTCTTGTGAGCAGGCATCCACCCAACTATACACTTCATTGCTATGGATTTCAAATTGGGTTGCATTCAAGTTTTTATACTATCGAAATCGCACATATTCCGCTTTTTAGCTGGTATTTTTACGTTGCTTTTCTCCTGGTTTGGTTCTCTTGACAAAGGGCTATTCTATTATTTCGTCAATTCCATCTTAACAGTTCTTTTTAATAAATTGTTTTACTTATAAAAAGTAGGTGACGAAATAAACTCCACTGGAGAATCGTGAACAAGATAGATTACAAAAAAAAAACATTCATTAGCTGAATAAAAATTTCTAAAACTGGCATTAGTTTATGTGACTATCTTTTAATTTGATTGTTAGGTTGACTATTTTAATTAATAGACGCCCATGAACTTATATTTTGAAATCTCTGAAGCGGCCTTTTAAAATGTGCTTCTAGAAAAAACACGTTCATCTGCACAGCAGGGCTAATTAAGGTGGAAATATTCCAACTTAACTAAATCCAACCAGAACCGAAATCGAAAATACGAGAAAAACTGAGCATGAATAAGTTGCCATCCCGGGGTGTGGCTAGCAGAAAAGGTTTATATGCTTTATTTACAGTGTTATATAGATAAGCACACTATCACACTGTAGAGTTTTTTTTTAGTTTTATTCAGATGTGTATTAAATAGCGATCAAACGACTGGACCGTGAGAATATCTGACGTTCGTGTACTCTGGCCCAACTACGAACACTTCAAAGTCGCGTTCAGCACCCCCAAAATCCCTACATGCTCAGCTATAGGCTAATACGGTGCCTCAAAACCCTAATAATCTCTTCCTAAAGAACTTGAACCTGGGAGGGTCTAGCTACTTGTTCTATACCTACTGGTAACATAGATTAATATTTAAGGATTAATATATATGTCATAAAGACGCTGTAAACATTTGTGAAAATATGATACCAACATGCCTAATACTCTGTTAGGCCTACCCATCCCTGTTTCCCACCACCACCCTGCTACAACACCCCTCCCCACCCTTCCCACCCCTCCCACTGTGGACCCACTCCACACATCTGAACGTACATACTTTAGTAAAGTAGTAGGCAATTATATATCTGATTGTTATATTCATACCAAATGAGATGAATTGCGTATCGTTTGCTATACATGCAACATTGTCTCGTGGAAATAGGGTCTGGAGGGGGTAATTTGACCCCCCTCCACACCCCCCGTGCATCTAATTGTAAAACGTGTCCACCCTAGGATTGTTACTTATGGTCCCATAGAAACTCCCCAGATAGGACCCGTTTTTTATAAGCATGATATGCAGTTTGCAATGGAATATTAAGGTTTGCCCCCTCCCTATATGGTTTTTGGTGATGGCGATGCTGAAAATGGGGTTCTTATCAGCCTTACATACCCGTCACGGCGTCACCTCCAAGATGGGAGTTCCCCTCCCCCATGGGTAAAATCAAACTCTTGCATTTATCCACAAACAGGAAGTTATATTTTTGTCCAGGAAGACTGTCTAACCACCGGTAACCGTAGAGGGTCGGCAAACATGTATTGCAAGTGCAACTTATTCAGATGCAGACAAAGTCATGTGGGTTTCAATAAAAGTTGACACTTGGCGTTTCCAGGCTTCTATCATGCTTGAAATGAAGTAGGGCCTATAAGCTTAATACTGAGTGGCTGACTGTACACCAAAACAATCTTAATGACATTAATAATTGCTCTGGAAAACACATTTTGGCCATTCCGTCTATGACAGATCCTTGAGCGCCTGTTTTTGTTTACTGACATATTTAAAGTTTACGTCTATTGTATTTGAACTATTTGATATTAAAATAGGGAAATTAAGCAAACCATACACTAAAAAGGTTTGCTTTAGAGCCCAAATAAGGTTTCAACATTAAACATTGTAAAAAACCAACTGATTATTCATATTTACACTTTAAGTAAAGTAACCCACTTTACCAGAGTATCTAAAATTGAAATTGCTCCAGAATTAAGGTTTTGTGCAAGACTATGGAATTATTGCTTCCTGGCATAACCAATTATGTTTTTCTTGTGAGCATGCATCCCACTTATTACCTTCATTGCTATTGGGATTTGCAAATTGGGTTGCATTCAGTTTGATTATATATCGATCGCACATCCGGCCTTTTAAGCTGGTATTTTACGTTGCTTCTCCTGGTTGGTTCTCTTGACATAGGGCTAGTCTATTATTTGCATTCCATTTTAACAGTTTTTTAATTGTATATACTTATAAAAGTAGTGGACGAAATAAAAACTCCATGGAGAATCGGGAACAAGATAGATTAAAAAAAAAACATTCATGACTTGAATAAAAATTCTCAAAACGGGCATTAGTTTATGTGACTATCTTAATTGATTTTAGTTTCCTATTTTTCAATTAATCGACTCCCATGAAAATTATTTTGAATCTCTCCTGAAGCTGCCTTAAAATGTGCTTCTAAGAAAAACACTTTCACCTGCACGCCGGGCTAATTAAGGTGGAATATTCCCACTAAACACTCCAACCAGAACCAAAATCGAAATATCGAGAAAAAAAATGCGCATGATAAGTGCCATCCCGGGGTGTTCACATAAAAGGTCGTATGGCTTTATTTACAGTGTTATTTAGATAGCACTATCGACACTGTAGAGTTTTAGTTTATCAGAGGTGTAGTTAAATAGCGACAAAACCGACTGGACGTGAGACTATTTACGTTCGTTGTACTCTGGCCCCAAACTAGCGAACACGTTCAAAGCGCGTTCAATCACCCCAGAAAATCCCCATACATAGCTCACTATAGGCTAATACGGTCTCTCAAACCTAATAGCTCTTCCTAAAGAACTTGAACCTTGATGGTCTAGGCTCTTGTTCATACCTACTTTACCATAGAATGAATATTAGGATTGAAATATATATTCATAAGAAAAGCTGTAACATGGGGGGGTTTTTTTGGTGAAATATGATCCAAACATGCCATAATACTTCATGTGTAGGCCTACCAATTCCCTGTTTTCCCACCCCACCCTGCTACACCACCCTCCCACCCCACCCCCACACTGTTGACCCACTCCACACATCTGACCGTACATACTTTAGTAAAGTAGTAGCATTATATACTTGATGTTTATTTCATAACAACTTGATATTAATTGCGATATCGTTTGCTATACATGCAACATTGTCTAGTGGAAATAGGGTCTGCAGGTGGTAAATTTTGACCCCCTCATAACACCCCCCGTGCATCTGATTGAAACGTGTCCACCCAGAGTGGTTACTAGTCCATAGAAACTAACCGATAGGACACGTTTTTATAGCAAGAGATGTCCCGTTTGCAGTGAATTATATCAAGTTTGCCCCCTCCCTATATGGTGGTCTTTGGTGTGTGGCGTGCTGAAAATGGGGATCTATCCGCCTTACTGCGCGTCACCTTCCAAGATGGGAGTTCCCCCCTCCCCCAGGGGTAAATCAAAACTCTGCATTTATCCAAAAAGGAATTAATTTGTCCTGAAGACGGTCTAACCCGGACCGGGAGAGGGTCGCAAACATGTAGTGCAGTGCAACGATTCAAGATGCAGAAAAAGTCATGTGGTATTCAAAAAGTTGCCACTTGGTTTCCAGGCTTCTATCAGGCTTCATAGAAGTAGGCCTAGCAAGCTTCTGATTGGCTGACTCTGTACACACATGATTTAATGACAATTAATACAGGATTAGGGGTTCCATCTCCGTTTTATTTGCTACCTGGGGGAAGGGGAGGCTGTAATAATATTTAATTAGGATTCAGTCCGTTTGAGTTGGTCCACCAAGTAGGGGCAATAGCCTACACTACTGAATTAAAAGTGGTTGTGTGAAAATCCTGATTTGAATTGCTAGACGATGTGTCTCAATTCAGAACACAGGCTCCAGAACACAGAAATTCGCCAAACAGAATTTCAAATGAGCACGGCAAACTGAAACATTGTAATGAAAGTATGCCAAAACAGAGTATTACACCGGTGACAGTTTTCAATGGCACTTTTTCCAATACAAGGGCATCCTTGGACCACACGAGATTTCAAAGAAAAGTGGGAGACTTGACTATTTGATCAAAACACCAGGAGACATAATCAAGCAACATTAATGTCATATAAAGATGCCCAAAGAGTATAAAAAAATATGCCACGCGCTTGCAAAAACCTATGGTGTCTACCATGTTTTAATAATAACTAGTGCAGTAACATCACAACGTCAGGTAATATAGGTTTTGCCAAATCTGACATATATGGCCTACTTGCCATTTAACAAGAACTAGGTCATGCTCCCAGAAAAGTATCAATGTGTTGAAGAATTCACAAGTGGGAAAATATAATTTCACCTGATCTACCCCGTGCAACACTTGTAATAAAGCATGACATTGATGAAGGCGATTCAGAGCCAATCAAACAACATCCCTATAGGGTAAATCCAATCAAACTGCATGCAGCCAGTGGAGCAAGTAGAAGTGAGTGGAAATTCAGAATCCAACTGTTAAAATGTTCCTAATTTTACCATACTTTATCTTTTGTTAAATTACGGTAGACCCCAATTATTATTCATAATCTTCACGCTTTATTCCTATAACCTAACTTAAAATTACAGTTTGGAAGCAGAACAAATGTAAATAAACAGTGGCCTAGAAAATAATACTTACACATTTTGAAAAAAGTGGATATACGCTGATCGTTGTTATATTTTTTCCGTAATATTATACGTTTTTTCTTTTGTACTACTTGTTTTTTAAGTACTGAATTCTGAACTATGAATCGTTTTTAATCAATAAATGTTGTAAATACGTTTATAAGTAACGTCATTAAAAATGCAAAATCTTATTTTCCCTAATCATTTTTTTAAAATAGTTTTAAAAACTGCTTTCCCCTCCTTTTGTAATTATATTTAGTTTTTACTTGAAAAAAGTATACACACCACAATATTATTTATGTTAAGCATCTGCTATCAGTAAAGTCATTATTGTAGTGGATAAGGTTTAGGACTTGTAATCTTAAGGCCCAGTTCGAATCTATGTCATGTGCATGCATTAAGTTATTCATATGATGATTATAATTGTTGACATTAGAATGTGTACTTACCATATAAAACAAAGTGTATAAACCTTTTTTATATATTTTTTTTTCATTCACGTTTTACCTTTGTTTATTGCCTTTTTTCTCACAATTGTTAGCCTGAAAATACTTTTTTACAACCAAATGTGGTAACCGTAAATACAACGTTTGTAGGATGCCATAGCTGCAACGTGAAAACTTGGTCAGAGGATTGAATAACGTTTTTAAAAAATTCTAATATTGTTTAAAACAAGTCAAAAACCACAATACGTTGAGCTACGATTTTACGTTCCCTGCAATGGGGTTTGTATTTTTTACGAGCTTTCCCGTTATTTTACGGTTCTCTGCACGTTGT
This sequence comes from Ophioderma brevispina, assembly GCA_023653785.1. NCBI lineage: Eukaryota > Metazoa > Echinodermata > Ophiuroidea > Amphilepidida > Ophiodermatidae > Ophioderma > Ophioderma brevispina. Next base: position 6,952 of record JAMKCH010034636.1, on the reverse strand, counting down.
GAGTCCCATCTGCCAGTCAAATCCCTGTTTTTTTACAGGTTTATTTTAACAGTGCAGTGACCAAACTAGTCAAACGGCACTTTGATGCATATGGAGAACAATGTACCGATATTTAGTATAATCATATCCCTTCCTGCTGGAGTTTTAGCTGTACAAGAATACAATCAGAACATAAGACATATCCAAAGGAAAAGAAAACTGTCCTGGCATATATGCCTTATCCAGAGCTGCCTAAAATTTGATCCGAAATTTTGTAATTCCAATATTACAACTTGTAACATAGAATGTTTGCAGCAATGCAAAAAAAACACTGTGTGGTGATGTTATGGGGAAATACTATACTTGTAAAATCTTTAAAGAACATTAGGAGATTTTTCCAGAAAGAAGCGCCCCCCATTTTTCTCGAACCTAGGTTTTTTACATATTTGAAATGCTTGCCATGTATTAATCACACCTGAAGTCAAGCCGAATACGCTGTCCTTCTACATAAAAAAGAAAGATTCTCAACCTTGGTTCCCGAGTGTTCTCAGAGATGGCTCTATCTCGATTTCTGATTATTTTTGTACATTGGTTGGGTATTCCATGCCATGGTGCAATCGGACATTCATTTTTTCAAAAAACTATTCAGTTACTATGGTCCTAAGCAGGAAACTGGTCGTTGCTAGCTGAAGCGCGTCGCTGATGCATTAATGGGATAAAACACCATAACCGCTGCAGCACACAAGCTGTGCGTATGTTATAACGCGCAATGATATGGGATACAATACCATGTCACTGCCCTGTGTCGCTCTAGCAACTCGTACCGCGCCGGCGCTTAGCAAAAGCACAAAGAACGTGCGGGCTGTAGGCTTAGAATCAATGTATAATCAACTCCAGTTGCAATGGCAAAAGCAAGCGACAAATATGTTACACAAACTACAGGAAAATGGCAAAAAAATGAAGCAAGCGTCTGAGAAAATACAGAGATTAGAATGAAGCTGCCAATGTAAGTATTTCAGGGCCTCTTTTACTAGGCTACCTGTATTCTTTTAGAAGTTTACTCTTCTAATGATACCATAAATCGATTTATAAAATATTTTCGTGAAAAATCACTTTCTATTCTACACACTTCAAGGGGTTCGTAAAAAAATCATTTTTTCAATGTTCTTTATTAACATAACCTAGGCCTACCTTCACGTGTTCCCTGAAGGATTCTAAACATGCCTTTGAGTGTCCCTAGCCCCTAGAGTTTTAGTATCCAAGAAAATGTTTTTTTGGCCGCAAAAATATTTTAGAACCAAAGGTTACGGCACGCAATATTTATATTTTTGTTTGCTTAATTTTAAGATAACATCCGAATGGGATTCCTCAGCTGGATCGTCTCTTCATGATTTCCACCAGCGCCCCTCGCAATAACACTACAATCCAAGGCACTTAAAGAATCTTAATAGATATTGGGGAGCATGACTTTTCATTAAAAGCGGAAACTGTGGTGCACTAAAATTCAAAGGGGAAACGACGGGGATGTGTTGTGCAGATGACAACGTCAGCTTGGCCCCTTTACCATCCACCGGAGCCATTAATATTTCTTTCTCTCACTTCACATCTACTAGAACGATATTCGTAAACGCCTTCGCCAGTACTATTCTGCTTTGGCCATGACATCATTTGGCTCTAATGAAATTCAGAGCTGCAATGGTGGAATCCAGTCTTTCAGATTCACATGTAAAAGAAAAAAAAAACAAAAAAAAACCTTGAGATTTAGGGTTGCGGGTGTATACTGGGCCGCCGAGAGAAACTGCGGGCCCGGGGGAACCTTGGAGTTACGGGCCCCCTTTTACCAACTTCGTTTTCCAGAACCCAAAACCAGAGGGGTGAGGGGGTTTGAAGCCCGGGGGGATCAGTCTTCATAGACAAGGGGGTATCATCCGTGTCCAGGAATTAAAGTAAAAAGGCGTAGTTTTTTCAGGATCAGGCACGATCAGGTACGTAACGTGAAAAGGGTCTAAAAATCACTAAAATCAAGAAATAGGGTTATATATTCTAAATGAGGACTTACGCATTTAGGGTCCATATTTATTTCAGCATAACAAAATTTTAAAAAAGTGGTCCGGAAGTCTGTACTTGCCTTCAACCTATGGGTTAAGAAACCATACACATGATTTTTAGTACAGGCCTGTGGTTGAGATTGAGAAATGACGACACCTTTTGTTATTACCTGATTATGTCGCTATACCAAAATTGTCTATATCACTTGCCCATTGAAACGGAAAAATGTCTTAGCAATTACAACTCATAATTTATTTAAATGTCAGTCAATTCTAGGTTTATAATAAAATAACTTTTGGGACATAATTTGGGTGCATAATTGCCCGATTCGGCAATTTTCGAGAAAATGACTGATATATCGCTGCGCTGCAAAGCCGGAAGAAGTGGCGAAATAACGGTCTCATAAATAGAATTCTCCGGATCATTGTACCAGAGAAAAAGTGTCTGGAAAAATAAAACACCAATGTTTCCGGGAACCCACATAGGCACCGTGTGTACACAGGAAATACCTTTATAAATCACTCGAGGTGGCGCACCCCTCACAAGTAAAGAAATCTGGTAGTAATCAATAGAATCTTGTTTCCTGAGTAGAACTTCATGTGTTCTCACTTCTACAAGGTGTTCTTTCTCCAGGTATTGCTGTTTAACAAACCAAGTCGGCGCACATGACACCCTCCAAATTCAGCAGACTCACTCAACTGCTCAACATGCTCAAGGGGCAGTGGACATCCTGCTGGATTTGTGAAAATCTGAAAGTGGTCTAGAACTAATTTCCCAAATTTATTCTGATTAAACAATCTGGGATTTAGCTGGCAGTATTCTCTGCGGAGTGGTTGTAATTAATAGGAGAGTGCATATTTTATCTAAATTAATAGCTTTTGATTGGGGATCCTATATGGGGAGTTGTTGAGTGGGGGGGAGCTTTTTTCGGGGGGCAATCGCTAGTTCCGAAACGTCGCATCCGACCGCCGCTATTCCCGAAACGTCGCTATTCCCGAATAATGACAAAACTTCATTGGTTCCGACACGTCGTCAGTCCGAATCTGAAAACACTGCGCTATTCCGATATATTCGTAATAAGTGACTTGTGTTTTTCGTTTTCGGACTAACGCAGTGTTGAAATTGTAAGGAATTGCGTCTATAGTCCGAATATTGAAAACACTTCGCTAGTCCGAAAGAGGACACACGTCACTAGTCCGAATGAATTCGGACTAGGACGTTTTTTTCCTCTTTCGGATGACCGCGCAGTGTTAAGATTGTAGTTGACACTGCGCTAGTCCGAAAAGTGAAAGAACACGTCCGCTAGTCCGAAGTGAAAAACAACGTCGCATAATCCGAGTGAAACACGTCGCTAAGTTCCGACAGTGACAACACGTCCGCTAGTCCGAAAGTGACAAACCTTTTAAAATTTGTGAACACTGCGCTAGTTCGAACGTGAAAAACACTGCGCTAGCCCGAAAGTGAAAAAGCACGGGTCGCTAATCAGAATAAAAATTCGGAAGCGACGCTTTTTCGCTTTTCGGAGTACGCAGGTCACACAAAGTTAACACGTCGCTAGTTCGAAGTGAAAAACACAGCACTATTCCAGCGCGGCGGACACGATTTTCAAAGTGGAGGGTCTACTGGCACTTTATCTGAGCAAATTTTCAAAACTTTGCTATCGTTTATTCGTGCAGCGATGATAAGCGTGTATCCTCCACGTGTATCATCAATCAATTTTTGAAGAGGGAGGGGAGAAACCCCTCCACTTTCAAAAGTGGAGGGCCATGCACCACCCCCCCCCCCCCCCACCCTTCCGGTTTCCGGCTCGTGCCGCTGCGCAATACGTTTTAACAGTTACTTTTGCTCTTAGCTTTTTTTGGGCCTGCGCTCAAAAAAACCTCCAGAGTCATGTCATGTTTGCCCTGTTTCTTCACAAATCCTGCCCAAATATAAACTATTCATAACTCGCAACTTTCATTATTAGCAACAGGTATTGAGGGGCAATTAAGTATAATCACAGGTGAAAGAGATGGGGTTCAACAAACTGATATAAAGATGATTAGCAAACTCGGTTTCTTTTTGGTATATTTTCGGGATAGTTGTTTTAAACATCCGGCCGCTATCCCTACCCAACCAAAGTTGATACCCCCCGGGACCCCTAACCAAAAAAAATCAGATCAAGAATCTTGATCTTTGGGAACAAATTTTTTTAGGCCTAGACCCCGCATTTCAAGCATGCTTAAATCAAGTAAGTCGTCACTTTCTTTTCACTTAAGTAAATTACTACGTTTCAGTCATTTAAAACTCAAAGTTTCAGTATCATGGCTAAACATCATGAACGATTTTCTTGAGCTTCATAACCTGTGATAATTTTTGCGACAAAACCCGAACCGTCTTTCTGACATGTCAGATTGGTATACGCCCGATATTCCATTGACCATGTTGACCGCTATCATGTCTATGACATGGCAAATAAGTGAAAATTAAGTTGAAAAATATATACCTTTTCCTTGTATATCCTTGCCTCTTGGGATAAATCTTTTTATTGTGTTTATATTTAACTTGTGAAAGAGCGTAAGACACACGATGAAAACGAGGGTGGACATCAATGTAGCCTATAATTTACTGCTGTTCTAGAGCCTGCAGAGAACATTGAATTGGGAAACACGAATGTGACAAAATGACGTGTAAGCCCGATATTCTATAAGTCTTATTTCTGGCATGTTATTCCTTATTTTGTACCCGTTCAGGAAGTTTCCGGGCGGGTTCCCAACTGCTACAAATAAAATACAAAAAATAGGCCTAGTTCATTGAAGGCCCAATTTCCGAATTCATACGTTTAATTTATAGAGTGTAGATCTGATTGACTAGAGGCTTCAAAATCAAAACAATCAAACTATATTTCATCCTTAAAAACCTAACCCGTAAAACCTTAACCCTAATCATAATTCACTAACTGTAAATCCTATAGGAGGACTGTCCTACTCCTGGACCCTAATCCTATTTAAAAAATCGGAAAAGGGAACCTTTTAAAGATTAGAACTAGAGAACATTTTTCTCAAGAGAACCCTTTTTAATTGTAATCTAAAAACCATGAATGCTAAATCAATGAACGGATTAAATCACGACCATGAAAGTTTTAGTCCAGTCAAAATAGACTTGTTAAGGAAAAAAATAGGACAAATTAACAACTGCTGGAAGGCATTTCGAGAGGTTCTCATAAACATACTAAAAGTTGCATAATGTTTCCCTTGTGCGTTTTGAGTCCCAGTTTTGAGTATTTTGCATAAACTCAAATTTAAGGCAATTCTCAGGGATATGCTCCATTGTAAGTACGAATTCTATGTTTTGTGGAACATGGATTAAAACCAATATTTGAACCTTAATTTGTTTATAATTGCACAATCCAAAACAAATGGCCGCCAAACGATTATAGAAAACGCATATATACTGCTGGTTAAGCTGACAGCCAACAAAGGTCTCCCAAAGTTGCCTTTCTCTTCATCATGTAGTCCAGTCAAAAATAGGAACCCAAAAAGGTAAAAGAAATGGGAACACTTAAGACAAATGCAAACTTTTCGAATGCATTTTCTGAGAGGATCTTATGAACATACGTTGTTGAGTTATTACATAAATCCAAAATAGCCGCCATACGATTATGGAAACACACAGATAGCTATATTTGTTTCGGCTACTATCAGGAGTATTTTTACAATTTTAGGTACTAATTATATGTTTTGGGAACAAGGGCTATACAATGTTTTCAACCTGAATTTGCTTCCATTTGTGCTGAAATCCAATTGGCTGCCATAAAACTGGAGTAACTAGTGGTCTGTTCATTTTTGCCATCAATGAAGGTGGTGTCGTCGTCATTTTTTTTTTTTTTGGAGTCTCGAATTTATATATTTTTATAATTTTGCATATGCATAGTTTTGTTGTAGAGTGAGTATATAGCTGCCTTTAACTCCAGATCAATATATATGTATCTTTGAGAGTATTAAAATTAGCACTATTATGCTATATGTATAATTCCAAAAATGTTACTTTGTAAACTTGTTTTATATAACAAAATTATTTATTTTTTGTGCATTATTTTGATCTTTTAGTTTCATTTTTTGACATTATTGTTATATCTCATAAATTCACCAATTACCATGGAGGTTTGAGGCGTGGCCGCATGGGACACGTTGCAACCTTAATGCCAATTCAAATCAAGCAAGAAATCACCATAATTACAACATTTATACCGCTCCGGGCCCTCCTTCCACCATTGGCAATAGGCGCTTTGTGACCCTGTAGTTATTATAATGTCAGCTTAACCAGAGTATATAGATGCTTTTTTTATTATTCTGGATCCGCCCCAGAATCAGTTATTACATAAACATCATACTGAAACCTTATCTCTGATTCTGGGCCATCATTTTTACTAATTTTGTCATTTTAAACCTGACCACTGGCCTCACATAAATATGTGAAACTGTTAAAACACGTATTGGCCACAAATAAAATTGTAGTTTTAAAACCCCAATACTTAGGTACAACAGTTTTTAAGAAAAAACAAATAAATGTGGAGATTACTAGAGCCTTTCACAAAGTATCAAAGCGATTTATTATTTTTTTTCGCTGCCATTAGAAATATGTCTACTGTTCAAACAAATTGCCCAGGTAGTATTACCCATACCTTTTGTGCGCGCCCTTATGGACTATAATTCCTAAAGGCTCCCCATTCTGCACATGGGTAAGGCAACGAGGTGTAGTGCCTTGCCCAAGTGTCACAACACATTGACCTCAGCGGGACTCGACCCACCGCCCTTTGGGTCACGAATCGGTCATTTGTAATCCACTATCCACATATGCCAATCCCATTTTTCTTTAGAACCTTTTTTTGCCATCACACACACTGCATTGTCTTATGCTGTTCCCTGTTTCCATTGCTGCTGGA
>JAMKCH010034635.1:0-23473 GCA_023653785.1 Ophioderma brevispina | reverse complement strand
GGTCACAAAACTAATGATTTTGTCTAAATGGCAAAATCTCAAAGTTGCATGGACCATTTAGGTTTATAAAATGATATACTTTGAATAGGGCCAGGTCATCGAATGTTATCTTTCAATTGGGACAAAAGTGAAAAATGGCAAAATTTGCTATATTTAGCCTAATAGGACAAAGGGTTGGTGTAGGGATACGAAGACCCCATTGAAATTTTTTAGAGGGTATATGTCCTATTGGGCCCAGTGGAAAACACTTTGACCATGCACGATTTGAAAATAAATACTTCCCATTATGCCCACCCTATTCTGTACAGTAAGACGAACATGGGCACCATTTTTTAAAAACAACGTTAGGAACTGAAATTTTACCCCCCCCCCACCCCCAGTGTGACCTTGAATACGTTTTGCCTTGTAACTTAGGTACTATAACCCTCAGATAGGGCAAACTATACCTTTCTGTAATCCTTAAAAATACTGAACATGATGGTATACTAAACATTGACCCACTTTACTTTTAACCCCTGTAGAAACCTTGCCCCATAGAATACATCAAAAACACATTTTAAAAAATGACACTCATTGATTTGGGGATCCTAATTAAAATTTTGACTTAGAAAAACCTTGGTTGCAAGATTTAATGAAATATTCACAAAAAGACAGTTCCACATGTACTACGTTGCAAAGAGACGAAACGATGCCTATTCAATCACTCCTCCTCTGCCGAAATAGGACGTGATGGGCGTTGTGATGACTAGAAATACAAATGCGTGACTCCTAGCGGACACTAAAATGCTTCGTTGTTAATATAGACTCGCAGACTACCCCTAATCCCATACGGGGTTGATCATCGCAATGCAGAAATGCGAAACTTTCTGCAACTTAACCATTTTTTACAAAAATCTGGAGGTGTCCTCGAAAGATAGTCACATTGTGTAGAAATATGTTCTATAGAGCTGGACAGTTTGGTTTGAGGTGGACACCCCTAGGATTTTAATGGCATTTAGATTTGCTTGCATCATTTAGTACACTTTTCAATGTTTAAGCGGTACTGTCACTGCCGGATTCAAGCAAACTAGCTGTGCCACGTTGAATCGTTGGTACCGACGGTAAAATTACAATGTGAATGGTGTCCGTCAGTAGTATTGTGTTAACACTTTACTAGGGAATATCGCGACGTACCGATACCCGGGGGGGTTGGGGGGGGGGGGGTTAACATGAAATGGGTATGGGTGTTAGGTGGCGTTCCAAAAATCATAGGGGCATTCGGCCACAGAGGACTTGAGCAAATAGGGGTATTTGGGTGAGACAGCCAAAATGGCCAAAAAATAGGGTTTTTTTCGGGTGACAAATTTGAATATCATATCATATTTATTTATTCTTCAGCAATTCAAACAAAATTTGTTATAGTATAAAAATAGTGGTTGATTTACAGGAGAGGGAGATGCCAAAAGGCCTATTGGAGAAAGGGTCACCACACAGCAAAACAAGATAGATGAATGTTACAAAAATCATCGAGTATCCATTTTTTAGTTGAAAGTACAAAAAATACAAGTAACACAATACAAGACTATCATACAAACCAGAGTAAATGTTATACATACGCTGCAATTAAATCATTCTTTACTTGGTCCTAAAGTGTTTGAATTGTTCTAATTGTTTGTAGGGAAAATTAGTCTTCATTTGTGGTTTAATATAATCAACGTGAGTTCCTTGTAAGATATCTTTTAGATTGGGTGGGTTTAGTGAAATATTTTTTCAAATCCACTTGGTAATTGCCCATTGAATGTTAATACATAAACGAAGCCAATTCCGGATGGTATGTATCATATACATTTAGAATATTGTACTTCTTAAAAAGAGGCGCAAGAATGAGACTTGTAGAGCTTTTGGATATTATTCGTAGTGCCCTTGTTTGAAGTTTAAATATTTGGTCAAGGTAACATTTTGTACAAGCATTTTCCAAGCCTATTGCATCATTATATAAAACATTATAAGTGTACAATACAAGAATACATGCGCTTATCTGGAACAAAGTACTTAACCTTACTTGTGATACCCAGGCCTTTGGATATGTTTTTAGAATACTCCAATATGACACTTCAGGTTAAGTTTTCGTCTACAACAACTCCCACAAACGTAGTTTTACTAACCCTTTCAAGACGATATATTCAATATTATGTTTTGTTTCAGTTCCGGAACAATTGATGTCTTATTGGTTTGTACCCATAACCATATAGTTAGTTTTTGGCTTGCATTGCCCGATAAGTTGTTCGCCTAAACCAGTTACACCACTTCTTCCAATTCTTTATTAATACCGATAATGCATCCGTAATTATTAGTATTTGATTTGTAATAGTTGTATCGTCTGCAAATAGAATAAATTCCAGAAGTGACGACGTGTTTACAGTCGTTTATGTACAAAATAAACCTTCAACGGACCTAAAATGATCCCTGTGGTACACACAAGTTAGGAATTGAGTTCAGAGTTACACGAGTTGAATTGAACTACTGTCGTCTATTAAGAGTTAAATTTCAAACCATTTAAGAACAATACATCTTATACCCGTAATGCTCAGTTTATACACAATATTTCATGCTCAATTGTATCAAACGCCTGGATAAATCTAAAAAGATTCCAATAGTAGTTTCATTTTTTTTTTTTTCTACAGCATTTGAAATCTGATCGATTAAATCTAGTACCGCCATGTGGATCTGACAGGCCTGAATCAAAAATGTGTCTCATTCAAAAATATTATATCGAACTTGATATAAGAAGCGCATCTGTTAAATACCAGCCTTTCAAGTGACTTTTGAAAGCACGGAGTACAGATACAGGTCGGTAATTGAAAAAACAGGTTCTGGGGCGCTTTCAGGTATATTGCGTTACAAACCTTTGCAACGTCATTATCTGGAACCACACCCGTTGTAATTGATAAGTTAACAAATCATTGTTAATGGTACTACAATGTCAGTTGCAAACACACGGTTCGTCAATAAAATTATCTCTACTATATGACACTGGGCTTGTTATTTGATTTGAACTTGCAATATAATTATTCAGTACTGCGTTTTCGACCACGGGTTTCAATGGACATACTATTATCCAAAGGGTTCTGTCTCAAATAGGCGAAATAATCTTACCTGATTTCTTTATATTTGAGCCAATTTCGCGTCCGATGTTAACAAAAAAATAAAAATTGTTAAATACATCCAGACGATCTTCAAAGGGTTTGCAAGTTTTTTCCTGCTTCATTTTGAATCTGAGTCCTGAGTTTTGGAAGTTACTTCGTCGTCCAATATTTGTTTTCCATGTTTTTTGCAAGTTGTTTTTCACATTGAAACTTTTTCTCGTAATATATCGCTTTGACCTACGTAGATTAAACTGCAATTTATTCTGTAAACACTGGTATTATTGACGTTGTTTCACTGGCGAAGCAGATACAGTTTGTACAGCTCTGTTTTTACAGTGGATGCTTTTTAAAAGACATTCAGTTATCCACGGAGATCTGGGCTCATTTCTGATCTTAAAGCGTTGTTCTCAATGGGAAAATTCATTATATACTTATTAAAAGTACACAAATTGGGGTAATCATTGTTAACATCGAATATTATTAAGTTTTTCAAACCAATTAATATGTTTAACTTCTGCCGACATATCGGGTTATATTGTGATCATTGGGCGATCTCTTATAAAAGATTTTTCTGATTTTTTGCGTTTTATTTGTGAAACTATGATTGTAGTTATAATAGTGGAAGTTGTCGTTTATTAGAATTGCTGAATTTACTTATTAAATATTAGTAATTATATTGTCAATACAAGTAGCACTCTATCCGTTATTCTAGTTGGCTTATAAAAATGTTGGAATAAATGAAGTGGGAAGTCTACAAGATTCAAATATTATTGAGTTGGGACGGGGTAATCGGCTTTCAATAATCTATATTGTAATCACCCATTCTAAACATATTTGTTTTCTTGCACTTAATGTGATTGATTGATTGGATCAAAATCCCTTGGCAAAATCATCAACCGCAGTGTGCGCCCTATAAACTATACCAAACCACAATTATATTTTCTGGTTTTCTTTTAGTATTCAATGATTTATAGAAAAATTGCACAAGTAGTTTACCAAAAATATAGCGGGTTCGTTGGTTGGAAAATGTTCACCCCACAATAATAGTGGTCTTTAGTGACAATTTTGGTTTCAAAAATATATGGGGTCGTTGGGTGACAGCGGGGCTGAATGTCCGGTCTTAACAGCATTAACAGCCACTTCCAAGATGGGAGTGGCCTCCCCGTATCTTAGTTATTACCGCAAAATATGGTGTATTTGTGACCCTCATGCCAATCAAATTTTTTGTCCATAGTCTTCTTAAAATATGCCACTTGTTCAATAAATCAACCTCACCAAGTTCACAATTTATTTAGATGTCGACAAGGGGGGAGGGGCCATGGGTTAACGTTTGTACACAAATCAATAGGTTGTGGTTTTTGACAAACAACACAAAGATGTGATGAATGTCGTCACTGGTGATTTGGTCAGAAAACAGAATTCTCCAGGATGTACTCATTAAGTGAAACAATTTTCCAAGAAGCACCAATCAAAGTCGTCCTCAATGGCAGGCAATATACAATAGAACCTAACATGACCCCTTACTAGAGGAAATCTAGCTAGAACATGCGACCAATATGCCAAAATTTTGTCCCCTGTTTAATCATAGCCGTGGGTGTGGTTGCGAGTGGTTTGTAGCTACTGTGTATCAGCTCTTAATCAGTGATCGCCTTCTGTTTCAGTGACCGGTACTGTTTCAGTGATGATGCGCTTGCGTTTTCTCAGCTAGCGGGAGCCCACGTGAAAGCGTGGGCCTCCGCTAGTTAACATAATAGGCAGGCAACTATTTTGTTCCTCTTTCAATTTATGTCAATAAATAAAGTACATAAGTAAAGTATGACATGTTGTCCACACGGCTTCGGGTCAAAATTTATAAAAGAGACTTTTAAACTCAGGAAACTGGGCAATCAACATTTTAGTCTGGGTTACAGACCTTGTAACTGTATTACTCTCATGCGAAACATAAACTCCCGGGTACGCTAAGCTAAAAGGGACAACCAAAAAAGGTTTGTAACGAACAACCTTGAGGTTCACCTCCCCCCCATCCACGGATCTTAAAACCGAGTCTTTGGCAAAGACTACCATACATTACATCTTATGCGTTCCCGACTACAGGGCAAAATACCATCGTACTGTAAAATGTCACGTGTTTTGTGCCATGTAACTAAGTCTATCCACATAATGAGTCACGCCCAGCCCCCCCAAAATGCATCGAAAAAAAACACAAAAAACAAATAGAGAAAAATATCTGAGTATCATGAAAATAAAATCTGTGAAAACTGATTGAATACAGGAGAAAACTGTTGAATTGTAATCAGGGTGAGTGTAAAACAAACTGTACAACCAAATAAGGAATAGCGTATAAGTGAAACCTTAAGAGAAATGAGGAGATTTCCAGAAGAAGCGCCCGAATTTTATCGAACCTAGGTTTTTTACATATTGGAAATGCGTACCAATGTATTAGATCACACTGAAGTGGATAAGACGATTACGCCGTCTTTATGTTAATAAGATGATGATTTAGTAGTTTCTGTCGTGACGACAGCGAAAGTCAAAGCGTGGTTTTTTATAGCGACCGATGACGGGGGGATTGCAGGCAAGTTCAAAAACAAGGTTTGCGGTTTTCTTTTGCACCTGCTTGTCCAATAGAACCTTCCAAACGTTCTCGGTAGGAGTTCTACAAGCGATTCCAGTGAAATGAGAGAAATCATATCCTAAAAAATCTGTCACTTTAATGGGAGGTTACCAAATGATTCCGTGTTAGATACCCTATTTAATCGCTTTCAAAAGAATTTCAATGATTTTTAAATCGATGAAGACAATACCATTACTTGCCCGAAAAAAATTGTACTCCAACGTACATAAGATTGTTAATATATACGGCGTGAAGGCTTCATAAGGATCAACTCGTGATTTCTTGGGCGGGCATTCAATGCTAAAGACAGGAGCGTGTCTTCAATGATTACTTACGGATTCAATTAAATTAATATGCTATGTTTATATAGAGCATTGAATGGTTTAATGATCTGGTAGTAGGCCTATGGTTACTGCATGGGAATCAAGCAATTGTGGACTTAAACATTTCTCTAATGTCATCTGGGTCTAATTCCATTTGGTCGAATATTAATCAATTATTTTGGGTTTAACATCCAAATGGATATTAGACCAAATGGGTATTATTAGACTAAGTGATATTAGACCCAGGTGGACATTAGAACAAGTGGCTATTAGACAAAATGGATAAGTAGACCAAATGGGCATTAGAAATAAATGGTTATTATACCAAAAGAAGGCTAAAGAAAGGGGTGATTATGAAGAGGTTAAAAGACTGAATGGGGCTTTTTAAAGACAGGCAAGGAAGGATAAGGCAGACTTCATTAGGGGAAGAATGCGAACAACTGGAGAATAACAACAGACCAACAACACCAAAGAGGGTTTGCTACAATTAGGAATCTTCATGGGGAATTCAGACCACGACTTGGTGCTCTGAAGGACCACAATGGAAGACATTCTGATCAAGAGAAGGAGGAAGTGCGGAGAGATGGAAGCAATATATGAAAAGCTGAATACAGGATCCAAGTGGAGGGCAGATCAATGTCCCTTGAGTTCCTTGATTAGTGAACCTGACAGTTCTCAAATCCGAAGTCGAATGGGACTTTAAAGCAATAGCACAGGGGAAATCACCAGGATTTGAGGAGATTCAAATAGAACTGATCCAGGATGTGGGAGATGAAGGAATAAAACATCATTGCTGGATCTTTGTACAAAGTGTGGAAGAATGGAGTATGGCCCAACTGACTGGAACGACTCTGTTTTGTTTCAATCCAAAGAAAGGAGATGCATGAGAAGGCGGGCATAATAGAACCCATTGCACTATATCTCATGCCAAGCAAAAAGTTCCTGTTGAAGGATCATACAGAAGAGGATAGAAACCCCATATGGAGCAACAACTTTCAGAAGCAAGCTGGATTAGGAAAGGACGGGGAACCGTGATCAGAGCAACATTCGAGGTCATGGAACACTGAGGGGGGAGTATCAAAAGGATCTTTGTATGTGTTTCATCGACTTACTCCAAAGCCTTTTGGACTGTGTTGATACGACAAGCTGTGGATGATCTCATTGAGATGGGGTACCAACACCTGGTCACTTTAATGAAGTGTCCCTGTACACCAACAGGAGTGGCTGCAGTCAGAACAGAGTATGGGTTGACAGATTGGTTTCCAATTGGAAAGGTGGTCGACAGGGAATGCATATTCTCACGGACGTTCCATCATGTCATTGGTGAGTACATCATGAGGAAGAGCTTGGTACATTGGCAGATTGGTGCACACATTGGAGGGCAAGTATTCACGTGCTTCATATGGCAGAAGACCAACATTGATCACAGATCAGTAGAAGATCTCAAACAGCTTCTGGCCCAATCAATCAGAGAGGTGGCAACCATGACGTTACTGACTTGAAGAAGACAAGATCATGTCCAACACAGGTTTGGAAACATTCACCTTAGAGGGAGAAAACTTGAATGGTGGTGGATAGCTTCATTTTCTGGGTTCAACAATTCATAAGGAAGGTGGATGTGAAACTGGAAATACGAAGACGGCTATCACTCCTTGGCAGAGCCTATGAACAAGCTATCTGCAATTATGAAAAGTCATGACATCTCCCGCACACAAGTCAGTTAGTGAAAACGCCTAGTCTTCCCCGACTGTGCTGGTATATGAAGCAGAGAGTTGGACCTGAAGCTGAATGACAAGGCGCATGTTGAATGCCTTTGAACTTTGGTGCTGGAGAAGACTCCTTCGCATTCCATGGACACGCAAAATCCGTAATGAGAAGTGATCAGTTGATCAACCCACCCATTTCACTTGATGGCAATGGTCATGACAGGCAGAAACTATCTTATTTTGGTCATGTGATAAGGTTCTAAACGTTGGGATTGGAAAGGATTTAATGCTTGGCAAAACAGAAGGACGGAGAAGAAGGGGTCGCCGCGAACTGATGGATCCACGATATTACCACTTGCACAGGAGTGACCTAGCTCACCTAAGGGAATCTGACACGAACGAACACATTGGAGAAGAGTCGTGCATGAAGTCCCAGGGGTCCGTCCGCGACCGGATGGATGCCGAATGCTTATTTACCTCGAAACCTTTCGTTTTTTCAAGTGGGGGCGAATTTTATTACATCAAATGGAAAGTCAAAAAATCCCGCAAAAAACACCTTACCCAGTTTATAAAAGGGTGTTCAGTTGCACGCGTCTGGGATTTCAACCCAGGGCTATTCTAATCACACGTGGTTTCAAGTTTTTGGATGTGCAGTTAAGCAGAAAGCATTGATGACAACAGCGCTTATGAAGATGAATTATGGCAGTCCCGGCCATTAAAGGCCGACTCGAGATTTCCTGAGGATGGCGCCCTCAAATTCCAAAAAAATCGTGTTTTTGCATTTAAACAATAAAGCTTGTCCATATACTAATCATCGTGTGCAATTGCTAGCTTAAATCGAATTCCTTCATATTAAAATCACAATTTTTGTTTACAAAATTCCGGATCCGGAAATTTTATTATAATCACATGGGATCCTATGGACGTAATACTACACAAATGTTTACTGCATCAACGAAAAATCCGATTCCTCTCAAATTTCGGAATTGTGCATTTTAGGTTAGGTTACTATCTTTAGTTCTAGTTGACTAGTTTTCATTATTACCAAAAAAATAATATTTCGAAATCTCTTGATTCAGACTTTAAACTCGTGTGATTTGGGTATCTTAAACTCATTTTTCTTGAATTGTTTTAATAAAAATCGCAGGGGGCATTAATTAGAGTCATGGGCATTTTCTTAGGAACAACACGGTATTTAACATGATTTCCAGGAAACTCTTCCCATGACAATCTCAAACTTATATGGAATAAAGTCCATAATATGAAATGATCCATTAATCTGGATAAAGTCCATTTATGGAATAAAGTCCTTATACTGGAATAAGTCATTGATATGGAATAGTCCATTAATTAAATATGGAATAAAGTCCATAATATGAATAAAGTCCATTAATATGCCATAAATCCCATTAATATGGCAATAGTCCATTAAATATGGATGCCAATTTTAAAGTTCATTAATAATCAATAAAGTCCTTAATATGCAATAAAGTCCATTAACATGCAATACGTCCATTACATGGAATAAAGTCCATTCACATGAAAAGTCCATTAACATGGAATAAAGTCCATTACCATGGATATCATATCATGGAATAAAGTCATTAACATGCATAAAGTCTTAAACATGCATAAGTCATTAGAGGGAGAAAACATTGAAGTGGTGGATAGCTTTCCATTTTCCTGGGTTCAACAATTCATAAGGAAGGTGATGTGAACTGGGAAAATATAATACGAGACGGCTATCAACTTGGCAGAGCCGCTATGACCAAGCTCTCTGCAATTATGAAAAGCATGACATCTCTCGCAACACCAAGGGTCATGTTATGTTAACAGCCTATCTTTTGTCCCGACGGTGCTATTAAGCATAGAGTTGGACCCTGAAGCTGAATGACAGGCGCAGGTTGAATGCCTTTGAACTTTTGGTGGCTGGAAACTCCTTCGCATTCCATGGACACGCACAATCCCGTAATGAAGAATGGACAAGTTATCAACCCAGCCCTTTTCACTTGGATTCAATGTCATGAGCAGAAATATCTTATTTTGGTCATGTGATGAGGTCTCATAACGTTTTGTATTGGGAAATTTATTTAAGCTTAGGCAAAACAGAAGGAAGGAGAAGAAGGGTAGGCAGCAGCGACTCGATGGATCTAAGATATTACCACTTGCACAAGGACGGACCTAGCTCACCTAAGGGATCTGACACAGAACAGACACATTGGAGAAGAGTCGTGCATGACGTCACCAGGGTCGTCCGCGACCTTATGGCATGCTGATTGCTGATGATACCGAACACTTCGTTTTTCAAGTGGGGGGGGGGCCGTTTATTACAGGTCAAATGGGAAAGTCAAAATCCCTGCAAAATCACCTTACCCCAGTTTATAAAAAGGGTGTTCAGTTCCCGCGTCGTGGATTTTCATCCCAGGGGGCTATTATAATCAACACGTGGGTCCCAGTTTTGATGTGCCATGAAGGGCAGAAAGCATTGATGCAAACAGCGATTATGAATATGAATTATGACAGTTCTGGGCCATTAAAGGCCGACTCAGAGATTTCCTGAGGAGGGCGCCCTCAAATCCAAAAAATCGTGTTTTTTGGCATGTACATAAGCTTGTCCAATACTATCACTGTGTGAATTGCTAAGCTTAAATTCGAATTCCTTCATATAGAATCACAATTTTGTTTAACAATTCCGGATCCGGATTTTATTATACACAGTATCCGATGGGACGTAATACTACACTAATTTTTAACACTGCATCAAAACACGAAAAATCCGATTCATCCTCAAATTCGGAATTGTGCATTTTAGGTTACTATCTTTAGTTCTAGTTGACTATTGTTTCATTTTACACAAAAAAATAATATTTTCGAATCTCTGAGATCAGACTTTAAAAAATCTGTGATTTGGGTGAAGCATATTAACTCATTTCTGAATTGTTTTATAAAACTCGCAGGGGCATTTCTTAGAGCAGGGGCATTTATTAGAACAACACGGTAATTTAAACATGATTTGCAGGAAACTCTGCCCAGGAAAAATCATCAATTAATATGGAATAACAGTCCATTAATATGGATAAAGTCCATTAATAGGGAATAAATCCTTAATGATGGATAAAGTTCCATTAATATGGAATAAAGTCATTGATATGGAATAAGTCCATAATATGGAATAATCCATTAAATGGCAATTATCAGTTATTAAACAATAAAGTCATTAATTGCAATCTAGTCCATTAATATATGCAATAAAGTTCATTAATATGCATAAAGTCCATTAATATGCAATAAAGTCCATTAACATGCAATAAAGTCCATTAACATGGAATAAAGTCCATTAACATGGATAAAAAATCTTAACATGGAAAAAGTCCTTACATGGATAATTCATAATCAGTAAAAAGTCATTACATCAATAAAGTCATTAACCATGCAATAAAGTCATTAACATGTGAATAAAGTCCATTACATGGAAAAAGTCATTACATGAATAAAGTCATTACATGCAATAAAGTCATTAACATGCAATAAGTCTTAACATGGAATAAGTCAGTAACAGGAAATAAAGTCATTAACATGGAAATAGTCATTACATGGATAAAGTCATTAACTTGGAATAAAGTCATTAACATGGGAATAACGTCATTACATGAATAAAGCCATTAACATGGAATAAAGCCATTAACATATGGAATAAGTCATGTAACATGGAATAATTTATTAAGATGGAAAAGTCATTATCTGGAAAAAGTCCCTTATATGGAATAAAGTCCCCTTCATATGGAATAAAGGTCCATTAATTGGAATAAAGTCCATGAATTATGCAATAAGTCCATTAATATGCATAAAGATGCCATAATATGCAATAAGTCCATTAATCTGCAATAATTCCATTAATATCAATAAAGTCCATTAATGTGCAATAAAGTTCATTAATATGCATAAAGTCCATTAAGATAATGCAATAAAGTCCATTCACTGCAATCAATTCCATTAACATGGAATAAATCCATTAACATGAGATAAGTCCTTAACATGGAATAAGTCATTAACATTGATAAAGATCATTATCATGAATAAAGTCATTGACATTCAATAAAGTCATTGACATGCCATAAGTCATTGACTGGAATAAAGTCATTAACATTGGAATAAAGTCTTAACATGGAATAAGTCATTAACATTGATACAGTCATTAACTTGGAATACAGTCAGTAACATGGTAAAAAGTCATACATGAAGAAAGCCATTAACATGGAATAAAGCCATACATGGAATAAAGTTCCATTAACTGGAATAAAGGTCCATTAACATGGAATAAAGTCCATTAACATGGAATAAAGTCATATCATGGAATACAGTCATAACATGCAATTAATCATTAACATGCAACAAAGTCATAACATGGAATAAAGTCATTAACATGGAAAATTAAAGCATTTAAAAAAAAAAAAAAAAAAAAAAAAAAAAAAAAAAAAAAAAAAAAGAAATAAAGTCATTATACATGGAATAAAGTCAGAACATGGAATAAAGCCATTAACATGGATAAGCCATTAACAGGAATAAGTCATTAACATGGAATAAGTATTAATATGGAATAAGTCATTACTATGGAATAAAGTCAATTAATATGGAATAAAGTCCATTATATGGAATAAAGTCCAGCCCTGTATATGGATAAAGTCCTTAATATGAAATAAAGTCCATAATATGCATAAAGGCCATTAATATGCAATACAGTCCATTAAATGCAATAAAGTCCCTTAATATGCAATAAGTCCAAAATGCAAATAAGTTCATTAATATGCAATAAAGTCCAATTAATATGCAATAAGTCCATTAAGATGCAATAAAGTCCATTAAACATGGAATAAAAGTCCATTAACATGGAATAAAGTCCATTAAAATGGAATAAAGTCCATTAACATGAATAAAGTCATTATCATGGAATAAAGTCATTGACATGCAATAAAGTCATTGACATGAATAAAGTAATTGACAGGAATAAAAGGTCATTAACATGATAAGTCAGTAAATGGATAAAAGTATTAACATGGAATAAAGTCATGAACTTGGAATAAAGTAATTAACATGGAATAAGTTCATTAACATGGAATTAAAGCCATGAACATGGAATAAAGCCATGAACATGGAATAAGTCATAACAGGGAATAAGTCATTAATCTGGAATAATATTAATATGGAATTAAAGGCCATTAATATGGAATAAAGTCCATTAATATGGAATAAGTCCATTAATATGGAATTAAAGTCCATTAATATGGAATAAAGTCCATTAACATGGAATAAGTCATTACATGGCAAAAGTCATTAAATGGAATAAAGTCATTAACATGGAATAAAGTCATACATGGAATAAAGTCATGACATGGAATAAAGTCATTAACATGGAATAAATCCATTACAGTCCCAACCCTCAGTATACGGACACGTCGGGACCGGCGCGCATCCGGATATGCGATTTGGGCCGGTATTGCGGATTGAGCTCAAACAACAGGCTAAACAGTGAAGTCAGTGGAGATTAAGTGTGTAACAATGTATTTATACATGTATAACAAAATGTAACAATATTGTGAGTGTTAAGAATGATATGAAATGGAAATAGTGAGAAATAAAACAGAAATTATACCCACATTGTTTTGCTGTGTTATTTCAATTTATTGCTAATCTATATATCCAGGATCGAGAGTATGGCTAAAATTCCTCACCTGGTCTGAATGGCCGATCATTGCCTATGTACTAGCGGCCTGCGGTTATGTCAAAACCGGCGGACATTTACACGGCCTCGTAACAGTCCAGCCATAAGAGAACAGATTTTAAATACCGAAATAAGGATCTAAATCCATTTAAAAAACAGAAATGCCACATACGAGCGGGTGTTACGAAAGCTGCAAAGATGTGCCAAATTTGGAAGCTGGCGGAATAGACGATCAAGTTTGAGCTAAATGATTCCGGGTTTTGGAAAGGCGTTTTTAGATATGAGTCGCATGTAGAATTTTAATTAAAAATTTGTTTGGTTTGAAAAAAGTCTGTAGTGTTATTTCATTTTTTTTCCATTATAAAGTTTTTTGATTTATGATGCTCATACGGTCCATTTATAGTTTTCGTTTCAGTATTTTTCCATCAAATCAGAATTATAAATTACAAAGCACGTAATAAGATGGAGGGCCAACCAAAATGGAGCAGAGCTCGATAATATTTGGTCACCCAGATTAAAGTTACATTGCTATAAATTCTAAGAATAAGTACGCAAAGACAAACACACAACAAGCTACAAACAGGATTGCACAGGGACGTTAAAGAATGTGAAACAAGACCTACGAGACAAGTGCAGCGGACAGAAGGATGTTGGCAACATATGGCAGGTTGAAAAAAAACAAACAAAAAAAACACTGCATGAAACATAGTACCATAGGAAATGATAATTGAGGAAACATGATAATGATAAAAAAAAGAAAAAAACTAAAAAATCAATTACATTAAAAAAAAAATGTAATTATAATAAACATGTTAAAAAAATATAAATAGCCCACTGGCATTACAAACTGAAAAATTACATTTACTAGCCCTCGAACATAGATTTAAGTTTATTTAAAAAAAAAAAAAAAAAAAAAATATATAAAAAAAAAAATATACCGGAGTGATCCCACTCAGGAGACGACGGATATGTGTGAAGAAAAGAAGAAGAAACGGCCCGTGTCCCCATATAGTTATTCTCATGAGGTGAGATTGCGAAACTCCAAGTGTGATTAGATGGCAAATCTGTGTTTTGTATGGTGTTTTGTTCGGTGTGATGAAATTGAGCGTAGAGTATGTGCCATCGGGCCCGTGTTTCGGACCCCGAAAAGTTTTTTTCATTGGCCCTTTTTAGAAACGGTCAAGGTGGCACAGCTATGATTTTTGAGGGATGTTGTCCGATTGCCTCCAACTGGTTTTGTAGCGGATTAACTTCCCAGAAAATGAACCCAAAAAAGGATGTGGGAAGCCCTAGTTTCCATGTGGTAGGTAAGTCATTATATAGGATAGTATAAAAGTTCAACGGGAAAAACTAGGTGCGTTAACGAAAAAAATATAAAACTACAACTGCAGGCACATTCGGTGCCGTCGCGCCAGGATAATAGAGGAATCCGGATAAATGGTGCCGATAAACGAGGTTGGACTGTAATATGGAATAAAGTCCATTATATGGAAATAAGTCTTAATATGGAATAAAGTCCATTTAATAGGAATATAAAGTCCATTAATATGGAATAAAGTCCATTAATATGGAATAAAGTCCATTAATATGGAATAAAGTCCATTAATATGGAATAAAGTCCATTAATATGGAATAAAGTCAACTCTTTGATAGTAACATGAGTATCCACAATAGTTTTCCTTAATGCTTTATCCTATATTTTGGGCAATTGTCAGATTCTGCCTGTACTTCAAAACAAAAAGAAATTGGTTTCTTCTATTGGAAGAGAGGTAAAATTCATGAAATAAAATACAGCTCGACTTGATCATAATCTTAAAGAGCGTATTGGGAATGAATAATTTTTCATTCCAACCTGTCCCCATATACTATGATTTCCCCCTGATATAGGTTGATATATTTCTGGAAATTTTTGGGGTATTGCAAATCACTCATTTAAAATTAACCCAACTTAAAAATCACTTAGATCAAGAGGTACAATAGTAAAAGTTGTGTACCTGGATCATAGAGTATCCAATCTTCAAGTCGTCCCTCATAGGTTGCAACATGTTTTATTGACAACGAGCGCACTTTAATGGAGATTTCAAGTACCCGAACGTAATTATCCTACGGTTGAGGGACTAAAGCCTGGCACTTATAAAACTGTGACTTTATCAAATCAATTTTCTAAATTAACCCCAATTTTGTTTGCTTATTTCAATTTCAAGACTCTTCTGGGAGGCGTGCCATTGTATTTTACAGTCTTTGCGAGAAATAGCGGAGGAGGGCAGTCTATAGCAACGTGTCAGATTCCCACGTACGATTTGACTCTTCCGGTTGGTCGATTAGAAATAGGTCACGAGTTCACCAGTCATCGTATAGATTAAAGGTCTGCTGCCCGTGATTCAGGATGACTCTGAGTTAATAATGCAGGCTGAGGCAGTCGGTTTGGGCATTGGAGTCTGGGGTGATCAGATAGTACCATGGACAGATGCATACTTGGTCAAACGAGACATTGATCCAGCTAATAGTTAAGTTTACGACAGGATCAGGATATATCGTCGCCCACATCATATGCTGTCTTATCTGACGAAATGCCATTTTCGAGAAAATCGCCATTGAAATTCTACTACCAACCGGAGATTTTCATGTTTGTACTATGGAATTA
Organism: Ophioderma brevispina; assembly: GCA_023653785.1. Classification (NCBI taxonomy): domain Eukaryota; kingdom Metazoa; phylum Echinodermata; class Ophiuroidea; order Amphilepidida; family Ophiodermatidae; genus Ophioderma; species Ophioderma brevispina. Next base: position 7,342 of record JAMKCH010034635.1, on the reverse strand, counting down.
AACATTACAATTTAATTTAATGTTGCATGTGAAGAAAACATTCTGAAGTTTTAAACTTGCTGAGTTTTGAAAGTGCAATGTATTCCTGATATAAAGCTACAAAGTCATAAGTCTGTTGTGAAACGCAAAAAGTTGTATTTTCACATACAACGCTAATTTCACCGTTATATTTCAATGCGTTCAGATCTCTATGTGAACATGTCATGTTCACGCACGAGCAGATGCAACGCACATAGATCTGTATGTGAAAGCTACACATCTTTGTTTTACGACAGCGTTAATATACTCCTATTGAAATTACGTGTAAATGAAACATACGACAGTATGTTAAATCGCGATATGCAGTTTTGAGCTTATTGATCAAAATCTTAATATCTCACTAATTAGGTCAAGATTGTAACTTTGTGCATGTATAGACCATAACATTATAAGTACATAATAATGCAAAATATCTCAAAAACTCAAAATGTCAGATAAGACAGTATTGTGATGTGGGCGGCGATATGCATAGGGCAAACAAATAAATTCTGAATAACTAATTGCAACAGATATTGGGTGTGTCCTTGGTGTAATTTCTGGATGAAAGAAATCAAAGATACACCAGGACATTTCCAGAAGAAGTGGCCACGATTTTGGAATCCTTTTTAGGTCATCCAATGAAATATGTTCGGCATGATTCGTGTGTTTGCATGTCTGTGTGACTGTTGTCAAATATGCAGGATACACCTTTTGGCTGACACTTTTTCAACTTGCTGTTACTTTTAGTGCAGTGATGGATCAAGTTCATGATCTTGTTATGCTTATTACCTGATATAAGGGTTCTTATGTGGGGCAACAGATGGGAAGGTCAAAGGTCATCCAGAGGGTCATGATATTTCTCTTATTCTGTGACCACATAATCGAATGACATATTTGGGGCCGCTGTCCCTATTTTTTGCATAATGGAATGCTTACCAATATTATTAGATCACACCTGAAATGAATGAGCAGAATCTGCAGGCGTTATGAGGTAAGCTCTTAAGATGATTTAGAAGATTTCTGTCGTGCCACAACAAAAAATCAAAGCATGCATTCTATAGGGACGATTCAATAGCAGGCAAGTTCAAAACAGTTTTTGATTTTCTTTTTTACCTTTTCTATCTCTTCAATAGCTCATTTTCCGAAGGCCAGCCAATTCAGAAATAAAGACAAGCCAAAATCTGAGTTTCAAAATAAAATGGTCAAGTTTTAAAATCTCGTAAATCAAAAGATAAAAACACATTTGAATTATCTCAGTATTGAATTTATGTCAAAATTCCTTAACTTACATAGAAATTGACAGAATTACGTATGTGCGCAATTGATGGTCTAAATTGGGTCATCAAGTGTCTTTCAATGTGCAACGGTCATTAGGTAAAACACAGTTAGGGGTTTAGAACAACACTCATATAAGCACCTTTATTCAAAATGGCCTTATCAAATTTATATTGGAGTTAAAAAGTTCACTGCTGGCAATCAGCTGAGGGAATCGTTGAATTAAAATAGCAATACTGTAACCCCCCTCCCCCCCCCCCCACGGACCCTGCATGTCTTTGAATCAGCATCATCAATGAGATATGTGAAAACGACAGGTTTAAGAAATGTCACACTCTAAAGTCAAAAGATTTCCATAGGATATAGCTAGTGGAATGTATAATGCAAATCGGACCAAATCGAGTGTTACAACAGAAGGACGTAATCTCACTGCAAGAATAATTAAAGAATTTCTTTAATTCTGCTGTAATAACTTCTTTTGAGAAATGTGATGTTTAATATTGGCTACTAAAGCAAATCTATTCATTACTCAAAATGTAACATCTCATAAAGCTCATAATGGTTACTGAAATGCACACATTATATAAACTTTCGTAACAAAGAACATTGTTTAATATGACCAGCAGAATTAAAGAAATTCTTAATATTTCTTTCATGCATGAGTTGGGGACTCTTTCTGTTTGTCAACCCTCGAAATAGGCAATTCTAGTTATTGTATTATTTGTGTGTTGTTACAATAAGAATTTCACACACAGCTATGCAAACTATTTGTTAGCCATTGAGAGACTGGAATTTACATATACCCTATACAATGAATGTTTTAATATGTTTTATTCATTGATCACATATATTTAAAGATGCAATAAAAAAATATCCATTTTCATTTAATTTCCATTGGATAATTGGACAGCTTAACTGTCCTAAATGGGCAATTTGGCAACCTGACAGAGTTATTGAGACATTAGTCTGTCTTAGAAAAAAAATCAAATCCTATTTGTGCTTTGTTTTGTGTCTAGCACGGGATCATTGCCTGAGTTCAACTCCCTATGGAGAAACTGCTTACTTGTGAGCTTCTAGCCGAAATAGAACAGAAGGGAGTCGCACTTCATGAAGTAAGAACATTTTTACTCTATCCTTGCCCAAACAAATTTGTCCTGCTTGTCCATTCACCTCCAAGCACAGGCAAAGGGAAACTCTGGCAAATGTTTGTCTTCCCAAACAAGGACAAACTCAATTCACAGCCCTTTCTTTCCAGACCAGGATAAGGATATAAACTCTGTCTCTGTGCCATTTTCAGGCAGGGTAAATTTGAGTCCACATGCCCATCCCTTTCAGACAAACGAAAGTAAGTGAACCTTCTTTACCCCTCCAGGCCAAGGTAAACTTAGTCGGCCTGTGAAACCTTATAGTTAGCACGTACACAACCAGGGAAATGCTGTTAATAGTGCCCCCACGCAGTATGAGGATAGCATGGTTATGATATGACTTAGGTAGACTAGTGAAAGACCTACAAGATTGCTTGTGGTTGCAAAATAACGGGGAAAGTTATATCCAAAAAAAAATCTCGATTTCAGCATCTTAAAAACCAGAAAAAGAAAGAGAAAACAATACTATCAGAAAAACATAGCTTGCTTACTATCTTAGATTTAGATTTTATATAGCATCATAAACAGTAAATGTACAATTTGGACCCTCTTATCAAGCCCTCATCAGTCCACTAAAAATTGAACACTGCCTCCACATTGGGGCCCCCTGCGGGTTCGGGGTTTAGAATATTCACGCTGTATCCCTGCATGTTGTAAAAGTCGACTAAATGGGGCCCCCTGCGGGTTCGGGGTTAAGGAATGGCCCGATTGTGTTCCCCTGCATGTCATAAAAGGAGACTAAAAGGGGGCTAACTCGTCTGTTATTTGAACAGACGGGTTTTATTAAATTAGGATTATTTTATAAATGTGTAATGATTTCGACTGTGTATTGTATATTAAGATGTTCGGTTGATTACTCGTTTAAGTACATGTAGCTTAAAATCATTCACATGAAAAACCAAAACAAATTATCAAGTACATTTGTACATATGTAAGACACCTATTTATTTGTGTAATGTAACAGTACATGTATTAGGGTTTATATTGTCTAATTGTGATGTAATTTAAAATCTATCAGTTGGGCAGAATGCCCAAGTGTATGGAGCCATTTATAAAATGCATGTTGAGACAATCTATGTGGTCTGTAAAGGGGATCTCATGTTTGCATGTTTTTATGTGATTGTCGATTATCTGTAATTTGAGTTTGAAGGTTTCTTTGCTTGGTACCTGATTAGTGATGAACCTTTGTTCATCGGTCTAATATACAAAAAATAATAGATACAAATTGAGTGTTTATAGTGTATAATTTATCAGATTATCTTTTAAACTTGTTTTTATTGATGCATGTTTTCTAAGTTTATCTTGCAATTATTGGTTCTCTTGGGTTTTATTACATGGATAGGTGCTCGCTCTGGTTCATCACTGTATGAAGTGTGTATCCTTGTGTTTGTTATTGTAATTTGAATTGAAATGAAGTTTATATTGCGGTGTTTTTTATATTTAATGTTAAATGACAATGTATGACACGATATCAACACAATAGTGTTGATTTGTTGTTAAACTTTAATAACTCACCAATGTCAATCAACATTGAGGGACAGTCAGACCAAGGCCTCACCCAAAAGATGAAAGTTTCATCTCCTATTATTATAGACTCGCTGACAATGCCTTTTTCTTCCGCAACTATGCCTATTTCTTCAGCCACTAATGCCCTATTTGTTTTCCTTCAGCACAATTGTTCACTCGTCCACATGTCCACCACCCACCCTACCTCCCGCCTCTCTATATTGCGGACCTCATCCATCTTACCCTAAATTAGTGACTGAACCAGGGAATAAACACGAAGAAGAAAGCCTCAGTACCAGGGACTCAAACAAAATGTCCTGCAGTGTGGGACGCCCTCTCCAAGAAATTTCTCTGGTGTACCGCCTGGAAATGATTGAGACTTCTGATGCTCAACTCTGTGTCATATGTCACTGAAAGCAGAAATGCATTTACTGGCCATATGCTTACGCGGGTGTAACTTATACAACAATCTACTCCGTCAACTATGGCAGCTGCTGCACAAGGGAGGGGTTCGTTAAGTACAGCTCGTGCCTCGCCTTTCTCGCGAGCGTGGTGTCCTTCTCGCATTTGAAATTAACCCTCCAATGGGGTAAAATTTTCAGTGAAAATGGGGGAACCCTCAATGGGACCCGTTTGTTATTGAAAATAACCCCTTAATGGGACAAATTTGCAGTGGACATATACCCCGTGTGGGACCTTGTTTTATGTAAAAATACGATGATTTAGTACTTGCTACTGCAAACAAAGTACACACTCAGGGTTATTTTTGCTGATATGTGCAGGTAATTCTTCCTATTAATAAACCATTCAGTTATACACCCAAATATCTAAAACTAAATGAGACTTATCATACATGTTGGAGGAGCCTGTTTACGCCCTTTCCTGGACCCTGCTAGGCTCATTCATGGCCTCACACACCAGGGACTTTAGGATAGATCGGCAATGACTGACCTCCCGTCGTCAAACATGTGTGGGCACATGCACCTGCTGATATCAGGTTGCAGTTTCATTGATAAACGGTCCCCCTCGAGCGATACACTCTGGCTAGAAAAATCTAGGGCAGTCTGCGTTCACAAGAATGCCTATGTCTCCCTAGTTTTTGAGTAATGTTCAAGTTACTGGCCTAAAACAATGGAACCGCTGAAGCGAAATCTGGGCTAGAAGTAGTCCAAGTCCGGGAAACGTGTTAATCACATAGCTACTCCGTCAGTGGTGGCAGGCGCGCTGGCGTACACTTTCCCCCTAGGCACAAAAGCTGGGTTTGTTTCAGCATGGCAAGTGTGTGCAATCTATTAGATAGCGTTGTGTAGCTTTGTAGCTAAGACACTTTATTGGCTGTGCCAAGCCTATCAGTCGTCTGGGTTTGAGTGGATGATTCAGTGTATTGCTGCGACTTTTGTGATATTTGCAACTGCAGAAACCCCCAGACAACTTAAAGACACTATCAGTGATCCACCCTAAAGAGTCAAAATTATTAGAAATTTGCACACAGGGTAGCTTAAGGGACAAGCATGATTTGTTAATCCGAACCATCGAAAAATCATCAAAATTAATATTTTTCTATTTTCGTTACTTGGGCATATTCGAACATAACCTGCCAGTGGTTGGCTTGATCTTTTATTAAACACAAAGCAGTACTTTTATCTGATGCTTGATTTCTCTACGACTGCTATCAAAAAGCCTTTCCGGTGAATATACACTAGAATTTAAGGTATGATATTGTGCACCATGATCAATGCAGTTGACCTCAACACAAACATTATTGATCTTGGTTATCTGTCTGGTGTAAATCACAGTCAGCTGTTTAGTGCAGATTTTGAAACGCCGCGCTGTTATGTCTATTTGCGGAGACGGTATGACAAAATTCCTCAAATACTTCATTTTTCACTATTTGGAGGTTTGTATCTACATTAAACCGTTTATATGACTTGCACACACTTATCCCTGATGCATTTCCACCTTTTTTCGAATTTCTGGCATTATCACTGCTAATCGCTTAAAAAGGAAGGAATAAGTCTGTAAATTCACACGAGATTCGACCAAAGGGAGAAAAAAACATTAGTGTTCAAAGATACCAAGTCTCCATTCATACACTTTCACTATTAAGTATTGATGAAATACCTGATTTTGTCTTTATTGGGTTGCTTTTGGTCTTTCACCTGTAGGATCGGATAGGATACCTAACTTTTACAACCCTGCAAAAATTTATTTTTTAGATTTTTTGATTTTAGCAAATCACTGATAGTGCCTTTAATTTGCATATGAGGCATGCCAAAGCACTAGGGAGAAATAAAAGGTTCATTCATTGTCCTTTCCTTCCTAATGTATGAAAATAACCAGTCTATATATTTGAAATGTCATCTTTACAGTCAATCCAATGATATCTACTTAAGAAATATGACAAGAACAACACCAAAAGATTTAAAATTTTAAAAGCTTCAGATTGAGTGTCATAAAGGGTGAGCAGAACATATTGTGATTATACCTAATGGACTTTTGCACAGGTTTGGTTTAAACGAATATGTACAACTTTAAACTGTCCACTAAAGTTTGTTTGACAATAACCTTGCCCTGCAGGATGGCCATCTTTCCTGCATTGGGAGCGCCTGACACCGCCAGGCGTCCAGTTTGAACCATAATGTTAGAACCTTCTTCCAACAACCTGCTCTAGCTCAATCATGCACCTCATCAAACTATTGGGCTAGGAACATTTCTTGCACTCACACCCGGTTGTTGACCGACCTTACCACCTCCTGTCCCGGGGCCTCATTGCCATGCAAGTCGAGATGAGATGGTCCATGATGAATGTGTCGAGTATGTTTCTGATGAATGGAGATTGAACAGATGCTTCACTGGTGATGATCACACTACCCGCCCCCACTTGAAAAAATTCATCATATGTATTATTGGTTTGATTATGTCTGGTATTCTGACAAGGTATTCTATAGTAGGATTTTTTTATTCCTGTCCATTAAAAGTTTTGGGGCGTGTCGACGATTCCATTCGTTCTGAGAGGTTGCCTACTTCACCCATCAATACAAGAAAATTCGATGTGACGCTACGCAGATCAGTCTTAAGGCCATATTTAAAAATGACCCTTTGCTCACGAACAAAAATGCAAGGCAAATTAACGGAATAATTCCCAAACCCCCAACTGACAACGCTGAAGCCTTCACTAAGAAAAGAAATGATAGGAATAAGTATTACCCGCCAAAGTTCTTCTACGTCACCAAGGAATATTATAAATCTGATACGTTTTAAATTCATTCGCCTTCTTCAGAAATAATGGCATGGCTCTTGGGTCAACTTGTCTAAATACTAAGAGCTTTGACCACTCATACAAACTACAATATTTTCGTTGCCTAATCCTCCTCAACGTAAAGACGTTCCCGGCCTAG
>JAMKCH010034634.1:0-31124 GCA_023653785.1 Ophioderma brevispina | reverse complement strand
CAGAAGCATGAAATATAAGTCTAGCTGCAGGACAAAATGTATGCTTAACAAATAGAAAGACTTTAATAACAAGTGCTTTTGACGTAACCTGCATACTCCAGCAGGAAATTAATATTGAAGCTGGCTACTCACGTGTGTAAAGTAGTTTGGGTGATAAAGCCAGTATGTTTAATTTAGACTGGGTTATGGTTATTGAGTGAAAAAAGAAAGAACTGTGATAAGGCCCAAAAAGTATGTTTCCAGAAGGTAGCCCCAAAACAGAATGCAAAATGCATTTTATTTATTTTTTGAAAAGGATTTTCCCCAGAAATGTTTCAAATCACAATGTTAAAGACACTATCAGTAATCTACCTGAAAGAATCAAAATATTTGAAATTTACAGCAGTGGCTTAAAAGTGAAGGATAAGTCTGTAGAGTTATTTTTTCCAACTGAAAAATTGACAGAAAGGGAAGAAAACACCATTTTTTAAAGGTATGAATCTCCATTCAATTACATGTTGCATTAAGTGTCCGTATGGAGAGTAATGACTAAAATATCAAATTTTGTCCTCATTAGGTTGCTTTTGGTCTTAATACTTGTAGGGTATGTCAGAATCCCTATACTTGTTACAGACATGCAAAAATCAAATTTGATGATTTTGTTTTAATTTTCTGATTTAGCAAATCACTGACAGTCCCTTTAAGTCAAATAATTTGCAAACCGTATTTTACTGTAGAATTATTAGTTTATAAAATCAAAATATCAATTTGGGATCACTTATATTAAAAAAATTATATTTCAGAGGCATCTTTATCTAAAAAATCAAATTTTGTCACTTAAGAATCCAATGTAATTTGCAGAGTAAGTTTTTTCCCTGATACCTAGTTAAAGCCACTATCAGTGATTTGATAAATCAGATAAACAAAAAAATCATCAAAAATCAGATTTTTGCATGCCTGGAACTAGTATTGGTATTCTAACATACCCTGCAAGTGATACGACCAAACGCAGCCTAATCGGTTATTTTAGTCATTGTCCGAATGGACACTTTGTACAACACGTAATTGAATGGAGATTTGCATCTTTGAACACTGCTGTTTTCTTCCTTTTCTGTTAATTCTTCATTTGGAAAATTAAACTTATGAGAATTCTACAGACTTATCCTTCACTTTTAAACTATTCCTGAAAATTTCAAATATTTTCACTCTGTCGGATAAATCACTGATAGTGTCTTTAACCATAAACGAAACCTAAGGTTCTAGATTCATAAAATGCACCATCAACCACTAATCACCAGGTTTAAAACAATAATTAAAATTTGTCGAATTAGGTTGAAACTTGGAGGTTATGCACTTATCTCGTGCATGCCTTCTTACAACAACATGCAATTGCCCTGCAGTAATCAATTGAAATCAATTCAATGCATGACCTCAATGAACCTTTGTACTGCTCTCTTAAAGTAGACAGAGGGTGTATTTTGAACCAATCCCACAATGCATTGCAATGTGCCTATACTGTATCTGTATTAAACACATGTCAGTCTTAAGGATAACAGTGCTTTCCAAAGTTTAAGAACCACATGATGACATTTCATAATCATGCTAAAAATTCCTTAATTTGTGGCCTAAATGAGCATAAAAGTCATGTTTTTGTGTTAGGAATAGGAGTTTTGTGGGATTCACATACCCTATGGGTGAAAGTTCCCCAAAGCTGGTGCATTGTTGGGATTTACTCAATACAACCCGCCTGAAGTAGACCTATATTGGTGGGCACTATTTTAAAACCTTTGGAAAGCACTGCATGTTGTTTTTTTGCAAAGTCTTGATTTTAGTATTCACATAAAGATATGCAACATACAGAACATTTTTTGTTCATTCATTGCTATTTCAGACCACTGCAGGATGATATGTTCCCATGCTGGATTAAGGCCTACCACCTGCCACACAACTGGCCTAGTGCTAGTGCGGTTGGAAGTGACTTTGGTACTGGAGTGATTAAGGTACAGACCTGGTATTACGCCTATACTCTTTGTCAAGTAGGTCCTAACAAACTTTTTACATGTTCAAGGATTACTCCTCTGACCAAGGACAACAGCTTTACCGGACTCTAAAAACCACTAGTACGGGCACACATTGCATATACCTGCACATTCTACATAATGAAGTGGGAGCTAGGAGTAATTCCATACCACTTGCATGTTAAATGCTGTGTATTATGCACTTTGAGCTGACAAAGAAACCCCGACTCTCATGTGCTCGAACCAGATCGCTCAGTCGATATCTTATACCCTGCTGATGGTTCCGCACCTAGACCGCCATTCACCTCGCCCTCTTATCATGCAGAATGCTATTCTTAAAACCTTTAATTCCAAATTGATCGTAATATTACATGTCAACCCTAACCAAATCTGCTATCAAATATTGATGCTTAACGTAGTTGTTAAATCCTGCTTTGTAATGTATTCTAGATTCTTGTTATATTTCCGCTCCTATAATGATCATTACATCACATAATTTGTACAATCCATTACTTATCACAGACATTGGCGATATGAAAGTCGCTTGCAATCGGGTATTTTATCCATTTAATGGAGTAGTGTGAAAGAGTGATTTACTATGATATCGCCAATTAAGGATCATTATATCCTCCATTTTGTTTTTACATTTAAACATTATCCATGTGCAATGTCAAAGTTCTGAGAATAGTGCTAAGAATACCTCACATATGAAAAACAACCTTACATTATTATCATCACCACCTTACCTACCCTTAGCTGGACCTTGATTAACTGGGAAGCCATTGAAGTCCTATATAATTGTTTTTTACCACCTAACTGAATGCATGACAGTGAAGCTTGGGAGCAAGGTTAAGGATCCATTATCAAAGTGCACTGATGATAGCATCTTGTATGTATCTTACAAGTACGACATACGTCCCAGCCAAATTAATAAATACTACAAAAATTTATAAAATCCTCTGGATTCTCAGTTTTAAAAGGATAGTTAGTTCAGTACTAATGCAAACAACCTTGAGGGTTGACAATCAGAAGACGTTAACATCAGCACGGAAAGAAATATTAAAAATTTCTTTAATTCTCTTATATCGCTTTTGTTTTTTTTTTTACTTGTTTTTTTTTTTTTTTTTTGGTTTTTTTTTTGGGTTTTTTTTTTTTTTGTGTGAAGGGTGTGTTGGGTAGAAATGTTGAGGTTTACATCGTTGTCACTTACCTACGCCACGCGAAGCAGGCACTCACCCCGTCCCCATCTCATAACGATCCGAGAGGTACTGTCAGCCAACTATCAACGGGAGGAAACCAAGACAATGGGGGATTGGACCACAGAAGTAAAGAAAATGCGGGAAGTGATGATGGGTAGGATCTACGGCACAGCTAAATAATAAATATCCCTAATAAAACGTACCAGATTGGTTTTTCATGGCCATGGAGTATTCCCGTGCGGAAAAAAATCCAGATTTATTTTCCGACAAATTACACACTTGTACATCACATCATGAGCTGACCATGTTTATTCCCTGTGGTATATTTACAACGCCGCATGCCATACCGAACAGAAGCCAAGCGAAATATATCCATACACCATATATCACAGCAAGTTGCCCACAAGCCTCATCCTTGTGAACTTCGTTTGAGCACACAAAGGAAGCGAATTCGTTTAAATTTTTATGTGTAAAAAAACTCCACTTTTAAAACCTCAGGAATTTGAGAAAAATTTTAAGAGGTTTTTAAGATGCATTTTGGTATTAACAAGGTTTTAGTTTGGCCTAAACACTAACAATCCCTGAAAACATGGACATTTGAAAAGGGGTCCTTAAATTTAGTTTTGTCCGCAATCGCATCTGTAACCACTGATCCTATAAAATGGATGCTTACAACAACAGTAATTGTATATAAAGTGAATGGAGCACGGCGGGCATCTTGGTCTACTGAACACAATCCCATTCCCAGACCCCTTTTAAACAGAAGTTGTATCCTGGGGCACTTTAGAGCCATCCATCCATAGCGAACTGGCTCACTGAATTGCTTGATTCTGTAGTCTGTTATTCGCTGATCCGACATTTCAATGGAACAAGTTGTAAAATTCCAGCTCTTATCCACCCTTGGGCTCCTTTTTGGATGAACCCAAGGCCATCAGTGCTTCATACGAAGCCCAGGTTTTCAATCCATTGTATAGAGATCAGTGTTCGAAACCATTAATGCGCGGTTCGGGTCAGCAGTCTACGTACTTTTCAATGTACCGAGTTGCGCTTCTTTGTATATTAGAGTTTCCTCGTTTATTTAAAAACTATATTTCTCAGAATCCCAGCTCATTTTATAAAAATTAGCATAAGTATGCCATTTTTGATACATTATATATTTTAAAAGGGAACCATTAATTAAAGCTGGTGTTTATTTCAAATTTAAAATTAAACGCGATATCACTTTCATACAGCCAGAACTTGACTAACCACCGATCAGCTTTCAATAGGGTGGTGAAAAGACTAAACATGGCTTGTGTCCCAACGAATAGCTAATAATAAAACATGGCGGCTCCTAATTCGTCTACCTGCTTCGAAGGTTAAGCGTGAAAATGGTGTTTGCTTCGCAAGGAATACTCAATGACCATGCAAAGACGCCCCCCCCCCCCCCCCCCGACCCCCCGCCCAACCATCTGGTACGTCATATTGAGTGATATTTTCATATATATGTGCGATCGAATTCAATACCACTAATCCCTTTAATATTTCTTTCAGTGCTGAGTTACGTCTTTGTGATTATCAAACCTCGAATAAACAAATTCTATGTGTCAAAATTTTGATTTCATGGGTCTAACTTGTAATTATTGAAAAAAATATCACGATGATCTATATAAATTTTTTTAATACTAACTTTTATTGAAAAAAAATAGCAAAATCGCCATACATTTTGTTGATAAGCATTAACCCTCTTCTGTACACACAGCAGCACATTTTATAATACTGCCACATGTATTGATCTTGATCTCGATCACTTGAGCACAGAAGTGTTTTAAACTCTATGTTGCAAAGTTGCCGCTCAGAAACGAATGTAAAAATAAACTGTCCCCTGGGTGGAAATGTTTAAACCTTATTATTTTTCTTTTAAAAAGTTTGCATTGCATTGTGGAAATATACGTAGTACTTACTTGTACGTATACGGACTTGTACGCTTTCTCTGACTGCTTATTCCATGTTTCATGAATGCCCTATTGACAGACATTTGTCTTGTAAAAAGGAGGTAGTGCTCTCCTTAAAGCTGCCCAATTAGGATATTTCCAGATACCGCAAAAACGATTCTTCCAATAGAGTTACAATACTCTCCTACAATGCACTTAAGCAACTGCAACAAGGAGCGATAAAATGCACCTTAAGAAAGCTATGTGAGCAAACTCTCATCGCCCTTAAAGATGTTGCTTTGATTGGCATTATCTCCAAAGAGAAGTTTCTGTGTGCATTTTGCATAAGAGTGCCAGTGTTTCAGTATTAGCATAGTCATCTTGTGGTCAACAATAACCGCCCTGAATAGGCTTTACACGTGGTTTCCGAAGCCGGTTGGTCCCGATAATTAGTTATCAATGCGTTAATCACCAGATACTACATGATTGGTTTTGCGCCGTGTCACAACTTCCGTTATCGTTGCCAATGTGGTATCCACATAGTGTCTGTAATTTTTAGTATTTAAGTCTAGTCTAATGAAGTCACACTTTTGATAGAAGGAAAAGTATATTTAAACATGAAAAACAAACTTGGTCCACATTTTTTTCGTTTTTTCTTTTAAAACAAGATATATCTTTTTAAATAATTTTTTGCCTTTGAAATTCACTTCATCGATCTTTTTTTTTTATGCTTGTTTATGATTTTAGACTTAAAAAACAAGAAGTAGCCTTTAATTTACCAAATATTCCGTTAAAAATGTTTTTTTTATTTTACTTGTAGGCCTACGGTGTCGGTTGTTTGTCTTTTAATGATTTTAATTAAAAAAAAAGAGAGTCACGCTTGATTTTAACAGTTTTTTACTTTAACAAATCTCGTTAATTGCCTGTACCAACCGTTTCCCCCCCCCCCCCCCCCCCTACCTGGACCTGTAGCTGTTGATAACAATGGGGAACACTAGGAACAAGAGTTGTTAATTGGCCGGGATCAACCGACTGCGGGACCATGCGGGGCTAAAACCCCTGAATATGCAACCCACTCCTTAAAACTGGAACAAGTTTGCTGGACAAACACCCCCTTTATCAATAAATGTTTTTTTAATAACAGTTAATCACATTAGTAAATCAATCAGTAGGTTTCAAGACCATATTATTATACCCAACCAAATGAGGCCGACAACTGTCTATATTAAAGCACAGGTAACTGTTACCATTCCATCTTGCCTACTTCAACATAGGTGGATCAATTTTAATGCGACTAAACCATTCTCCCTTGGCATGGGCGCCACCATTAGACATTACACTACAGCTAGCTACCAGCCTATACATACAAATGAATGGACATCTTTTTTAAATGATGAAATATGCTGCCTGCCCATTTATTTGCACATGTAGGATTCTGAAACGCGTTTGGTTAATGAGAACATCATTACAACAGCATGGTTTGTGTTAATGAGACATCATTTACAACGCCGCATGCAATACCGAAACAGAAGCCAGCGAAAATATATCCCATACACGCATATATCAAGCAAGTTTGCCACAAGCCTCATCCTTGTGAACTTCGTTGAGCACACAAAGGATAGGAGCGAAGTTCGTTTAGAATTTTTATTGTAAAAAAACTACACTTTTTAAAACCTCAGTGATTTGAGAAAAATATTAAGAGGGGTGTTTTAGATATCATTTTGTGATTAACAAAGGTTTTAGTTGGCCTAAACACTAACAATCCATGAAAACATGGACATTTGAAAAGGGGTCGCGTAATATTTAGTTTTGTCGCAGTCGCACTGTAACCACTGATCTCTATACAATGGATTGGCTACACAACAGTAATTGTATATAAGATGAATGGAGCAACGGGCGGGCATCTTGGTCTACTGAACACAATACCATTCCAGAGACACCTGTTTAACAGAAGTTGTATCCTGGGTGCACATTTTAGAGACATGCCATCCCATACGCGCAAATACAATGAGCTCACTGAATTGGCTTGATTCTGTAGTCTGTTATTTCGCTTATCCACATTTCAATGGGAACAATTTTGTATAAATTACCAGCTCTTATCCACCTGCTTGGGCTCTTTTTGGATGACCAATATGGCCATCAGTGCTTCAATTACGAAGCCCAGGTTTCCAATCCATTGTATAGAGATCAGTGTTCGAAACCCACTAATGCGCGGTTCAGCTAGCAATCTACGTACTTTTCAATGTACCGAGTAGCGCTTCTTTGTATGATCTAGAGTTTCCTAATTTTATTTTAAAAACTATATTTCTCAAGAATCCCAGGCTCATTTTATAAAAATTAGGCATAAATGTATGCCATTTTTTATAAATTTATATATTTTAAAGGAAACCATTAAATTAAAGCTGTGTTTTTAATTTCAATGTTAAAAGTAAACGCGATAGTCTTTCATACAGGCCAGAACTTGACTAACCACCGATCATCTTTCAATATGGTGTGAAAGACTAAACATGGCTTGTGGCAAAACGATAGCGTAAATAATAAACATGGCGGCTTCCTTAATTCGTCTACTGCTTCTAAAGTTAAGCGTGAAAATGGTGTTTTCTTCGCAAGGAATACTCCAATGACCATGCAAACCATCTGGTACGTCATATTTAGGGATATTTCATTATATATGTGCCGATAGATTCATACCAATAAATCCCTTTAATATTTCTTTCAGTGCTGAGTTACGTCTTTTTGATTATCAAACCTCGAATAAACAAATTCTATGTGTCAAAATTTTGATTTCATGTGTCTAACTTTAATTATTGAAAAAAAATATCACTGATGACATATAAATTTTATTAATTAATAACTTTTATTTGAAAAAAAATATCAAAAATCTGCACATACATTTTGTTGATAAGCTTTAAAACTCTATGTTGCAAAGATTGCAGCTTCAGAACTGTAAAAATAAACTATCCCGGGGTGAAATGTTAAAACCTTATGTATTTCTTTAAAAAGTTGCATTGCATTGTGGGAAATTATGACGTATGTACTTACTTGTACGTATACGTACTTATACGCTTTCTTCTGGACTGCTTATGTCCATGTTTCATGAATGCTTTGACAGACATTGTCTTTTAAAAAAAGGAGGTAGTGCTCTCCTTAAAGCTGTCAAATTAAGGAGTATTCAGATACATCAAAAACGATCTTCCAAGAGGAGTTACAAATCACTCTCCTACAATGCACTTAAGAAGAGCTGCAACAGAGGAGCGATAAAATGCACTTAAGGAGAGCTGTAGGGGAGCAAAACTCTCAATCGCCTTAAAGATGTGTGCTTGAGTGGCATTATCTCCAAAGAGAAGTTCTGTTGCATTTTGCATAGAGAGTGCCAGTGTTTCAGATTAGCAGTAGTCATCTTTGGTCAAACAATACACCCACCTGAATATGCAACCCACTCCTTTAAAACCTGGAACAAGTTGCTGTGACAAACACCCCCTTTATCAATAAAGGTTTTTGTGAATAACAGTTAATCACATTAGTAATCAATCAGTAGGTTCAAGACTATATTTATTATACCCAACCAAAGTGAGCAGACAACTGTCTATTTAAAGCACAGGTAACTGTTAGCATTCCAGTCTTGCCTACTTCAACAGAAAGTTGGATCAAATTTATTAATGCGAATATAACAAATTCGTCCCTTGGCTATGGGCGCCACCATTAGACATTACAGCTACAGCTAGCTTACAGACTATACATACAAATGAATAGGACATCTTTTTTAGAATGATGAAATATGCTACCTGGCAAATTTATTTGCACAATGTAGGATTCTGAAACATGCTGTTTGTTAATGAGAACATCATCAACAAACAGCATGTTTGTTAATGAGAACATCATTTAGAAAATATTAACCGACGGAAATAAAAAAACAATAGATGGAAAGTCATGTTGTGAATGTTTGTGCTTAAAAGTAGGGAGGTTTTTTGGAGAGTTTAAATGTTGCGAGTTGTTACCTCCAAAGCAACACATTTTAAGAATTTATTTAGCAAAAACACTTGTGTAGCGTGTGCAGTGATTAGTGAAAATATTTGTTGGACTTGAAGTGGGACAATTTCAATTGTTAAATATGGTGAGTTGTTACCTTCAGAGTATTAGACGTTCGTTATTAAGAAAAAGTGTGATGTGGTGGTGTGGGGGGGTGTGTTATCCGTCACTGACTATAGTGTGAATGTTTACCCTTTTGAATGGGGCAGGTATTCCAAGAGTTCAAATATGGCAAGCTGCCACGAGTTTCAGAAAATTGCTTCATTTCCACATTACTTTTAAATATTGAAATAGTATGTTCCGTCAAAATTTCTTTCTGTACTGTGAAGGTGACAAATCACCATACCATATATTTACCACTCTAAACTACCCTCCCTACTTAAAAAGTACAAAACCTTATTTCTCCGTAACACCCAAACATAGTCGATTCACCATCGGTAACCCAGTACTTTCCGAAGGTAAGCATTGTATGAGGGGATGGGCGTGTGGAAATTAAAAATCCACGCTAAATTATGGAAATGTAGCCGATGACAGAGAAAATATCAATTTTTGTGCTTATGACATTCATCAAGTCAACGTAAAAACGCAATTGTTGCATTAACTATAAAATGCATACATTCTGACTAATCGTATTGTTCAATGAATCAATGTAAAAGGTGATTTGAATATCACGGGCTTTGTTGAGCGCCTGTGCTTTGAAATGCCAACACAAGTCTTTGCATTCTCTATGTAACATGAAAGGCCAGAGATCTTCGTAGTTAAGGACCAGGTGAATCGGGCCGCCATAAAGTTTTCATGTTTCGCCTCCTATCCCTATAATGCGACACGCGTCACAAACTTTCCTCCGGTGGCATGTGGGTTGATTGAATCTACGTATAGAAGTTTACCAAACACTCTCTGCAATATGCTGAATTAATCACCACATTTAAAACCTACAAAAACCCTCATTTTGTAGGATTTTAAACCATCCCAAAACATAAACATTTAAAATGCCCATCACAAACTTTGCCATATTCTACTCTTCCACCAAAATAGGAGCACAACTCACCATATTGACTCTCTCTTAATGACTACTCCCTTTTAAAGTACAAACATTCCCATTTGCAATAAACATTATACAATGACTCAATCTATTGACCAAACATAACTCTTCCTAACTCCTGTTGTGTGATTATTGATATCTCACCATATTGAACATCTAAATATAACTGTTAATTTCGGTTTGCCTATCGATCATGGCAGACACCAGTGCGAAGATAACCTGAATTAAAGTATTGATATTTATATCCGTCTTACCAACTGTTCAAGTACATATGCTTTTTAAAAAGCACAGAATACCTCCAGAGATCCCGAGGAGTACATATGTCATCCACCAAGGACAAGGTTCAGTGGGTTGTACTGTTACATACATTGACATGAACTGACCTTTGTGATTGGGCACATAATCATACCCAAATCCAGGGGGTGTATTTTCTAAATACACTGGTGAATGGAAGTACTGAACTGTGCTAGGGAAATGGGGATTTTAAAGCTCATAGTGAGATTGCAATAAAGCATCTATGTGGAATACAGGATTTTTGTAATATAATCCATCACTTTGGCTGTGGATAAGTCTATATAAAGGCAACTAAAGTAACACTTGCTTTTATTGCTAAAGATGAATGAACTGGGGATTTAGATATTGCTGGAATGGCTCTGATCCAATGAGGAATAAGTCAGTGCAATTGTTTCTGGATTTTGAGGAAGTGGGTCACATATATAGAAGGTGGTCCAGTTGAAAAGCAGGTGGGTGCATAGTTCATAGATCACTTCAACCTCAATTTCAGAGATGGTGGACCAAACAATTACACTCACCTGAATATATGGAATGTGGTCCGGTGCGAAGCAGTGGGATGAATAGTTATTAGATCAATACCATATCAAGATGTGGATTCAAACAATACACTCACCGGACCTATATGGAATGTGGTCCAGGTGCGAAAAGGGGATGATCGTTTCATAGATCACTTCCACCTCAATTTCTCAAGGATGGTGGATCAAACAATATACTGGTATAGAATGTGGTTCAGGTGCAAAGCAGGTGTTTGCATAGTTCATAGATCACCTCCACCTCAAAGATGGTGGATCAAACAACACATTTGCCTGAACATGTAGAATGTGGTCCAGGTGCAAAGCCAGTGGAGGCATAGTTCATAGGGGTTCATAGATCACTTCTACCTTAACAAAATGGCCACTAATCCAAAACACTGCACTTTCTATAGCCTTATGTGTGCACTTTATTTATTTAAGTATTACAAAAGAACAACTTTTTGCCAGTCGTGGGTTCAAATCCCACTCCAGGTGCTAAATGTTACTTTATTTTAGAGTTAGAGATTGCAATGTAAACATCACACTTGCCGATTGAAGTAGAAAATAGAAAATAGCTGCCTTATAAGATAATTAAACTGGTTATGGTCCTGGAGCACGATTTCCGGCCAGAACCCCACACATGCCTTTTAACAAATGCACTTTAATATGCATGCATTACCTTTGTGGTACTTGTTCCCTGAGCATGTTTGAAGAAAAAATAACATCCCATTTACAACTGCATATAACAGTATTTGTCCAAACCCATATGCAGTAGAGCCTCTCTCTGTGTACAGGGAACATGAAGCATTCCCTGAACTTGTTCTATTCAACTAATTTGAACATTTCATATTAAAGGGGCAGTACAACAAAGACCAATATTCAAAGATACTAAAATACTGTTTGCTAAAATCACATCAACTAATTAAAAATTTGGATGGTTTTATCTTGTAAAACTTGCAGAACTGATTATCTTGATCACCTTAGTTTGACTTGCCTGTTAGTCCAGTATTGTCAGCATTTATTGTGCATCTGGTATGATTTTTGGCATATTTGATAATCTTGTGGGTGTTGTATTCTATTGACCAGTTTCAGGATATTGATCACATGGATTAACACATACAACAGTTAATGTGAGGTAATACATGCGTGCTTTTTCAAAAGCTTGCCAGATGCACAATAAATGCCTTTAATATGGTTAATGCCCTGGAAGGACAGGCAAGTCAAACTAAAATGACGAAGACAGTTTCTTTTGTATGTTTCACACAATACTAACATCCAAGTTGAAGTGGTTTTAGCAAGGGTTAATTTTAGTACATCTGAATATTTTCTTTGCAATACTAACAATAAAAGGTTTGCATGTGATAATTTTTTTTAATATATCGAAAAAATGACAATGTAACTTACATTGTGAAGTAGTTCTCAGTTGCCTCAGATGCACCAATGATGTTCTGAATTTATCATGAGCACTGATGAGTTGGCCATCAGATGGTATCACAGATGCACAGGATGTTTTCAGTTGCAGACTAGTATTAAATACGTTCACAATAGGGACCTTAAATTTAAAAACACTAAGTAGTATCTGAACCAGTTAAAGGGGTAAGCAGTGATTTGCTGATTCAAAACATCGATAAAAATCAAAATTTGTATTTTGGTATTTTTGTTATTGGCATAGATGTGCTAACATAACCTGTAAGTGGTTGGCTTGAAATCCATGTATTAAAGACAAGGCAGTACTTTTTATCCGATTCTGTAATTTCTATACGTGCGCATCAAAATTCCGACTTGATCAAAAAAGCCTTTCCCTGTGAATATCCCAGATTATAAGCATAATATTGTGCACCATGTCCTGTACAGTTTGACTTCAAACTCAAATATTATTGATCTTTGTTTAATCTGTACTGGTGTAAACCATAATCAGCTCTCTTGTGTAGATTTTGAGACGTCATTGATGTACAATGTCTATTTGGGGGAGACGATGTGACAAATTTCCTCACTTTTTCACTATGTGGCATTTTTGTTCCAACATTGATTGTATATACTTAGTTTTGATTTATAAGCTAAAAAATGAATTTCAAGATTTTTTAGGATACAAAATTCTCTCAAAATTAGCAAGAAACCTGCAAAACCTTGTTTTGAACTGCTGTGTATCATAATAGTCCTAAATGTGCTTTGATTTCTTTCGTGCACGACAGAAAAACTATATCTCATCTTTTTACATAAGGACAGCAATTCAGCTTATTCATTTCTGGTGTGATCTAATAGTACATGGTAAGCATTCCAAATATGCAAAAAACCAGGGTCAAGAAACCAAGGCGTTCTCGAACCACAAGGTCGCATTGGTGCGCCGAATCACTTGCTTTATGTCAAAAATGTGGCCATTAATGATCATAGGAGAGCAAAAGCACTGGAGAGAAGTGGTTTGTAGCCTGAAGTGCATTTGAAAAAGGTAAACAAAAAGTCTCAAATATGCAAATAAGCTAATTAAAATTCATTGAAATGCAAAAATAATGCAGCCAAAAAAGCTACACATGATGTTGTGCACCTTACTAGATAACCCCATCTATCAATTTTCCCCAACACCCCACGTGCCCGATCCCCAACACCCCACCCTGCCCTCCCTCAACCACCCCCATTCCCACTCTCCAACACCCTTCCCAATTTTGATATCCATGTAACGTTTTAGCAATACAAGCCAATTACGATATTAATTAGTCATTTGATACTAAGCCGCAGTGTATCAGGAACTTCCCAATGGCAAAGATGCGTCACCACATGGGTTTTTGTGCAGTGAAGGAATTTGCCATATCGATGTACCGTTTCAAAAATATAGTTGATTCGCTGATTTTTGCCTAGTATTAAGCTCCATTCTATATGAATATGCATGATATATGCCCCAAAATCTATCAAGTGGAGGAAATCTTAATCCGTTCCTTCCACCAAGTTACATTATCCGCGTACGAAACTCAGATACTTTGCACCAAATAGCTTGCGGGAAAGGGTTAAAAACAATTTGACCGGCCAAAGGTCACATGAGGTCACCAAGGTCACATTGAGGTCACCAACATGGCTACCCCACCCCGCCCCTATTTCCACCTCTTTCCACCAATTTAAATCATAGTAGCTCTCTTACAGAACTCATGTACGGCATGCAATATATGGGACAGATTTAGCCAGTAGAGCATATTAAAAAAAGATTAACAGCAAATTCTGAAAAATGCAAATAAGCAATTAAAATAATGAATATGCAAATAATGCCAACAAAAATCTACAATGATATTGTGGAACCTTACTCTATCACCCTATCAAGTTAGAAATAAATCGGGCATAGCATTTAGCCAACAGAGCATTTAAATAGGTAACAGGAGTCGTACAGACGGACACAGAATTTTGGACTAGTATGTGCCTTATGCACCTTGTTCAGGCGCGACAAAAATGGGGGCGCGTCTTTCTGGAAATGTCTCTGTCTATTAAGCTGGAAATCAGTGGTTTTGTGGAAACTTGTTGTCCTCAACTTTTGATCGTGCTTCACTGCATTAATGAGGATCTACAGCACAATGTCTGTTTGTATAAGAGTAGGATGTTGTATGTTGCTTTGGCAAACCACTCGTACCGATGCATTCATTTTAATATGGCCTGCAGCCGAAGATGAATGGTGTTAAGTATTGAATAGCTATTGCCATAGACGGGTACATCCCACACAGCTGTTTGAAATACATTATTACGACCAAAAACAAGAGCTAAAAAATACGGATGAATACTAAGAATGATGGCAACAGGAGGTTGGGAAAACGGAGTTGGATATTATTCCACTAATGAAATTTATTATGGTTCATTATTTTTCTTGAAAATCTAGTTTCCCAATTGTTGTTCTATGCAGAAGGGCATATAGAGTGTGACGATAACAAATCTAACCGTTGTCAGATCGGATTTGGCGGCCAAGCCTCATTCAATATTAGCAACTCACCCAAAATATCAAAGAAATTACAGCACAATGCAGAGTGCAAACCACAAACCCAATTTGGATGCTCTGATGTGGGTCGGTCAGGATGTTACCCATGACACATATGACCTCGTCCGTGATTCATTACAAAAAGAAATCAACAAGTTTACGTGGGAGTTGATTGTTCAGTCAATGGTTTTGAAATAAAAATATTCTTGCCAAAAATAAAAAAAATTCCGAATAGTTTGTAAAATTCAACTTTACCGTTAAACCAATGGCGAGTCTAAAATTGTATTCTTGGATGCCCTCCACCTGCTCTTGTAGGCTTATTATAGCAAGATTAGGCAATGGATGTGTCAGAATTTGCAGAGATAAAAAGTCCAGTACTTGTCCCGATATATCAGTTGTCACTGCTTAAAATGTCTAAAGACAGCCATGGCAACAGCCATTCCCCAGGTCATAATAGTACATCAGCCACAGCTCTGTTTGGAGTCTCATTTAAGCACAAAACTAGAATAAATTAAAAAAATATCAAGGCGACCTGATGGCAACAATTTTGCAGTTATTTATTCCACTAAACTACCATCCTGTGTTAATTTGAGGAACACTTCATTGCGGCAAAATTCAATTTCTCAAAAATCTAGTTTTACACGTCTTCTATGGAATATGGGCATATGAGGGCGCTATAACATAAATTATGAACCTTTGTAGGCCTATACAGGCAAGATCCCAACATGTATTTTTCTGATTTTGAAGTGGTAATAGTCTTTGCAATGAATGTCCCCACTTATTATCAGTTGTTCAATCTTGTGTCACCATTCGCTAGATTGCTCTAAAATAAGAGAATTTGCTTGGATTCAAACAGCTGTGCAGCCCAGAAGGGTTTTTTGATCAAACAAACAATGTACCAATTCCTGAACACAGAAATTCTGAGAAAATAACTTTTGCAAATATGAATGTCTGACGAAGACCCGCTGCTGTGTGTGGGGGGGCCCCCGGAGCAGGGGTAAAGTTACTATGTGGGTGTCACATAAATTGGGGTATATATGCTAAATGTCTTTGCAGAGATGTAACAGAGGATCAGTCCCATTTCCTGACACTCCAAAATTTTAACAATGTGAAGGCCAAATTTTAGCGACGCATCCGGTGAAGCTCCGGGGAATGTAATTTTCTTACGCGATTTGTGGGTACAAGACCCCTTCTACCAAAATAAATTGGTACTTAACACTTGTGTTTTTGATGCGTTATACCTTTATCATGACACTGTCCAGAAATTGAAAAAAAAAAATTTTTTTTTTACATTTCAGAATTTGTTTAATTTATTGGCCCCCAAATCCGGAAATTGTGTCCGAAAAGTTCCATCTCATCCATTTGTTTATTTAAGAAGGAACTTTGTAAATACCAAAATTCTCTATAAAAATATTTTTGAGAAATAGGTTTAGAGCGATACCGATCCAAATATGAAATGGCTTTTGCACTTCGGCATCTTCTTCTTGTTATAAAGGAAGGGGAACAAAATCCCTAGACTATGGGGACAACTTTAGTGATTGCTGTAAAAAGGTAACCAAAGATTTCTTCTTGTTACACTACTGATTTAAAAAGGTAGTTTGTCCTATCTACAAGGTGTGGTTACCGAGGTATAAGACTAAATCGTCAAATGTCCAAAGGTCATTACCACGGTTAAACTTTACGAATTGTTGCAATCCTTGGGGAAAGGTTAACAATTAGAGAACCATTTTTCAATACATCGGTGCAATACAAGTAGGTGACAACTCATTGTCTTTTGTTTTATTCGCGATAAATACAACAACCTAAGGTCAACCCCATGGACCTCTATTGATGTCCAATTTAAAATATGTTAGACGGGCACAGTGTTTTGTTGTAGTCTGGAGCCAAGATGAACATTTGAGCCCATTTTTAAAGAAACTGAGCTTTAAGATTTAACTTTTCGTGATGACCTTTGACATTTTGGAAGTTTATTTAGTACAAACATACCTTTTTGTAATCCTTGTAACTTGAATGACACTTTGGTAACCTTTTTAAAGCAATCAGAGCAATTTGATTTTTTGACCCCTGTATTATGAATTTTCCCCTCCTGGTTTTCTGCCTCACACTTTCACGAGGGCACCCCTGCTAATTTGTTCATTAACCTTCATATAAGACAAATCCCCTGAGACCTGATCTCTGCTCTCCACGGTCACGGAATTGCTCCAAATGACCCAACTAATTAACTTCATTAACAACCTCCCCCAGGGCCCCACGCAGCAGCGGGCCTCTGGTAGACTTCAAATTGCAAGTTATATTTTTCTTTGAAAACTGCCTGTGCTGATGTAAGCATCATTCACAACAGAAGAGGGCACTTTTCACGTTGCAACATTTTTTTTAGACTGGCTGCAGATAGTTGTACACATGAACTCAATAAGGAAAGCACAGTACAGATTAATGTTTAACACTGTTTTGGACTTTATTTATGTATCATTCTTAGAACTTTTCACCTTTTATTTAAGTATACAAGACCTACAGATTTATTCAAGAAACCTTTTACTAGTGACTTTGTGATGCCACTCTTTAGACTAAGCCGACTCAGATTGGCCCGATAGGGCTCACGTCAAGTTTTCAAACAAATCCGGTGTTTTTTTGCTTGTTCCCATTACTAATCGCTGTGTGAAATTAACTAAGCTCAAATCGAAGGTCCTTCATATAGATCAGAGTGGGTGAACAACTCAACTTTGTTATATAATTCCGATCCCAAAATTTTGTAACACGGTAATCCTATGGCACTGCTATAACTTTGCATAAATGCTTACTGCAATGAAAACAAATCAGATTCATCTCTTGGAATTAAGCATTTTAGGCGACTATCTTTATTCTAGACCATTATTTTTAATTACTACACAAAAAAAGTTTAATATTTCGAATCGAGTTTCGCCTTTATCTCTGGCTTTTTACATAGGCTGGAAAGTCTTCTTGATGTGGAAGATTTGCATTAAGGCTTTTCATGCTGAACAGTGGTCGAAGACTTCGGGGTGTAAATGCAGATGCTCTCCAAAATAAAGATTTAATGAAGCTGCCTGCTTCCCGGAGATACTTCCCTTTTTTGAGGCATTTACACAATTGAATTTTTTAGTGCCGAGGTTCATGATCTTCAAGTGATATGGCTTGGCATCTTGGTTTGTATTCCGCACAGGAATTTTTGTATGTACACTCATCCCCCGTCATGAAACTTACCAGTCAACAAGTTAATTCACATTGCAAATAGTCTACTGTAAGTGCATGGTAAATTGGTGTGTTCTTTTTATTTTAGAGGTGCAACAGTGATGTGTGTGTCAAGGCTGGCCAGTGGCGTAACAGCGGGGGGAGGGGTGGGGGGGTGGAAGCCTTGCCCCCCCGCCAGCCCCCCCAAATGACCTGCCCTTTTGTAACAGTGTCTATGGAGAAGGACCCAAATTAGCCTCCTCAAAAATGCCTTGGCACTCCTTCTCCCCCCCCCCCATTTGCAAAGTCTGGTTACGCCACTGGAGCTGGCAGAAATCTTATAATAGTTTGTTGGGTGAATGGCCGATTTTAAATCTACAGACTGCGATCGGTCATAAAAGTTGATCAATCACCTGCTCATAATGAAAAGCCTTTTTATTGAGTAAGGTTTAGTTGTAGCAAACAAATTCAACATCCTTGGTATCACATGATATTTAATCATGCTCATCAAGCAAGTGTTTATGAATATTGATTGTTAAAAAGGGCCTAAACCACTTTTGTCTGGTGCAAATTGAGTTATTTGTAGAATTGAATAGAGTATTTTTGAAATTTGAAGTTTTGTGTCAAAAGTTATGTGATTTCAACAGCATTTGGGTTTGGATTTTACTGAAAAAGTTTGCTAATTACATATACTGAAAATGACAACGTTTTTTCCCTTGAAAATTGTTGTTAGTATAATCTTAGCACCACACTAAACCTAAAACGTAATGGTGATGAAAATCATTTAAACATAAAATACTCAAAATTGGTGGCGGCCTGCTTGAAACATCAGTGTCATAACGTGGAAGAGTTAATAAGCATTTCGATGTTGTTTTTGATTGTCACATCATCTCCACTGGAAACATACACACCTTTTGCAAGCGAATCTTGTTTTAATATCGATGGTTTTTATGGATCACACATCATAGTTTGCCAAAATTTTGGTCGTGCAAATATGTTTTCTTTAAAGGGGGCCAAATCCAATTCACATAGAAAAAAATAATATGTTTTTTTTTTTTTTAAATTTAAACTAATTGTTATTTTGCTGCTACAGGTGGGGATCTTTCTTTGACACCAAATTGTATGAATGATAAAGTGTAATGTGGTTATTTAAAAAAGGTGTTTTTAATAACTATTTAAAGTTAGTTTAGGCCTTTTTGGAAATCAACTCTTCATATTTTTGCACAAAAATACTTGCTACGAAGGTTCTGGTCTTACACAGAAAAAATTACAAGTTACAAGAAAAGAAATTTCATAATGAGTTTAAAACATCTGATATACAAATATAACCGTAATTGTGTGTACCTAATAAACGCCCACCGGGGGGGGGGGGTTGCATTTTTCAAAAGGGAGGCGTTATTTACAGTAAAAATCTCGGCAAAAATCACCTTACACACATTTATTTTGCCTGATTCCCAATAATACAAATGAAACATCAGGGGTATGCTGTTTTCGCACCTCCCAAGGCGGGCCGTACGCAGGTTTATTTGGGGGAGGGGGGGGGGGGGGTGCGGCTACTGCAACAAGGGGACCTTTTTGTGTTGTGGAAAAAAAGGTGGACGTTTGCTAGAACTGGACCTAAACACACCCCTGAAAAGTGTCCCTTTTTGGGACTTTTTTGGAACAGTGGACTTCTTGTCAGAATTTCTTTAGATTTTGGACCTTTTTATCAAAAAAAATCAACAAATTGGACCTTTTGCACTTGTGGAAAATTTATTTTTTTGGGGGGTCCTTACTAATTAAACTATTACAACTGTACGGATGTACGACATCCCGGCCAATAAATCATGGGATTAGGTAAGCTTAACTCATTTTCTTGGATTGTTTTATCCAAAAATCGTATGGGGCATTTATGTTAAGAACAACACGGTAAGGATACATGGTATGAAATTTTATGTTAACTATAAATATGCGAGAACAAGATAGTGGGCATATATTACTCTACGCAACATCTGTGGGGCATCATGAAATACCCCTCTAATATAATTAAAACTCCAGAGATTGTGCAAAAATTGTGCATTTTATGTATTAATCTTGAATTTTTTGGCAAAGAGTTGGGGCACGTGAAAAACAGATATTTGGCCTATGGGGGAATTACAAATTTCTCATTTCTTGTCAAGGGGCAATGAAAGGCAACATAAGGTAGAAAGGCTTAAAATCAACAAGATATCAAATTGGTTTGTATAGTTTTATGATTTCCAAATATGGTATATTTATATAAATCCTATGATTATGGATTTAAGGGTGAAAAGCTGAAAATAGCCAAAGTCCAATTTTGGGATTGTCGGGGTAATAAAATTTTCTCACAACTTTGGTGGAAATATCTCAAATTATTCATACTGTCAAAATGATTAAAATAAATAGTTTTGTCTCTACCACGTTTTGTTCCCAAGAAGATACCAAGTCCACTGCTCTCATTGTGTAATGGATTACATAGACCTATTTTGCCACATAACCTGCTCATAACAAACATCAAAGATTATGAAAACTATATCTTACTTCCATTGTCTTATCTAGATGACACCTTGCTTCACTCTTTACCAAAGACTGGGCAACTTTGTGTTACCCCTGTGTTGTTGTTGGCCGTTTTCAGAATTTTCACTCCTTAATAACTTCCAACCATAGGTGGTACATGCATTACATGTACAGTAGAACGCCAGAAAAAAATTCATATACTTTTTCAACATGATTAGCTCAATTTAAGCGTTCCATGTGTTTTACCATCCTAGCTTTCCATGTGTCATCCATTTCCCCCTCACCAGAACACATGATGCCCTCCAGCCATAATCTTTCTTTGGATGTGCCCTACTGGGCCAAATTCAAGATTTATCATTAAATGCACAAATTCCACCCACATTTTTCTTGGAATCTGCTCTGACTAATATGAAACATTTCCGTGATAAACAAGCACAAACTAACTAAATGATAATAATAGGTTACATGGAAGCTGGTATATCGACTACCCAAAATATTGTCCTGCCCAATGCCACCCTCTAAAATAAAGAAGTTGTTTTGTCTACCTTATCTGATTAGTGTTGAAATGCAGTGTTTTCCCTTTTCAATTGAATTCAGTTAGTTTTCTCATATGCTGGTCATCAAATGTCGGGGCTCTGACATATGGGTCCTCAGTCAACTAGGGTCAGTGCCTTTCCATATTGTGCGTACCCCGTCATTCTGACACCTATGAATTTGGGAACCTTAACAGATCCACCACAAACTGGCATGTGTTTAGGTTTTCCTGAATTCATAAGTATCGAAAGTGGAATATATATATAAGATATATATATTATATAATATTATCTATATATCTTTATCATCAGCATAAAGATTGATTTTTGTTCATTAGAAACCAGCAATGGGAGTCATTAATAAATTGGGCAAAGAAGAGGGCCAAGTATTGAGCCTGAGGCACTCCATACTGAATCAATTCAAAATCATATAACAATATTACCACTTTTGTGGCTTGTTTGCTATTATTTAAATAGAAGTAAAACCAATCTAGCTCAAGATCTGTAATACCAATCAGTTTGAGTTTTTTGAACAGAATAGAATGGTGCAAGTATCGAAGGCCTTCAATGTGGTCTATTGCACTGTGACAATTTTTTTTTTGTGAAATGTTTGACCTGTTTTTTGCATTCCCCACCCCCTGTCAGACCCGGGAGGACCTTGGAGGAATGATTACATGGTTTATTAGAGGCTTGTTTCTCCTAAATATTTCCAAGTTTGGCTACTCTACTTCATCTCAATCCGGAAAAATGGTTAGAACATAATGCATGTCCTCTTGAAATGTTTCCCCCCTCTCTCGCCCCTATCAATGTTGATCCACCTCCATGTACTCAACATCCTTGTCACTTCTCCCAACATTGATTGATAGGGGGTCGGGAAGGGTTAGGGTTTGAGAGACACGTCTCAACTTCATTTAAAACATGGCATCGTCAAAAACAACCTACAATTGTAAAATAGCGCATATTTTAAGTGATTAGTGTTCTAACCACTTTTTCCCGGATTGTAGAAAATGATATGTGCAATGTTGACCCTTTTGGTATCCCGACCACACGTACATGCATCCACACATCCATCTAGACATTGTCATTTCATAAGCCGGATTTTTGCTGGCGCAATCCTGTCCAATTAATATAATTACTAACTTATGGACAACAGAAACCATATTTGTGAACATCCATGAGATATTGGGATGCTGTGGGCCAGTCTTCGGTCCACATTTGTGACCAAAAGAACCGGTGATTTTTTATTCTTTCAACCCAATTGCTGTTTTGGCAACTTACCAATCTGTTATACTTTTTACATATTAACACCTTGAGTCCTAAACTAACCAAAAATAATATATCCACTTTCACTTGTTGGTTATTTTGTCATTGGGGGGGGGGGCAAATAAAGTTCGGTCCATGTTTGTGGACCATCAGGATGTCACAATACATGACCAAACTTTGGTTATTTTGTCATGGTTGCCCCCCCAATCTAACCAAAAGTGGAAACACTTTTGGTTAGGTTTGGACTGAAGATTATAATAATGTAAAACGTCATGAATCAGATTGGGTACGTTGACAAAACAGCATTGGGCTGAAAGTAAAAAATCGCTGGTTTTTGGTCAAACGTGACCGAACAATGGCCCTGTGAAGTAAATGTAAGGAGCGGATACCCAGTGATCGTAAGTGGTATGCAGGTGTGAAACTCAGTAAGTACAGTTGCCGTTCCAGAGATCTATACTTTATAATCAGTGGCATACAGACTGGGGGGGCAAGTTGCCCTCTCTGGCTTGAAAAAACCGCGGGCGTTTTCTGGGCAAAATGTGCATTTTATCCTTTCGGGGATCAGGAAGGAATTTCACCAATTGTCAGGCCATATTTGTGCCAAAAATTAAAGTAAAAAATCGCCAATGTTTCGCGCGCTACACGCGCATTTGGTCAAATCACCGGGACGATTTACGAATTTTGCCCCTCAGCGGGACGGACTTGGAAATTTGCCACCTCTGGATCGACTGCCTTGGTATGCCACTGTTTGTAATTTATTTTACGCTCTTGTAATGGGATTGAGCTCTCTAATTCCAAAATAGTCACCTGTAAATAATACTGTTTACTGTGATGTTATATTACCGCCCCATACTGTCGTGGTTGAGCCTCTCGCCTATTTGGGAAAAAAAGTACCAGGACAGTGCTGGACATGCCCCAGTCGGGACACCATGGCATGTATATACATACATGTCTTCTGGTTTTTAAAAACGGCCTCCCTATGAGTCCTTCATCCGTCTGAAGATCGGATACCCAGTGATCGTAAGTTAGGGTATGCCGTGAAACTCAGAGTAACGGTTGGCCGTTCCAGGGGTCGATACTTGTAACTTTTATGAAAAGAAATAAATAAATAGAAATCGAGAGAGATTCTATATCGAATCTAATAGAGAAAATAAATATAAAATAATATAAATATAGATATATCTATAATATATATATAAAAAAATTAAAAAAATTAAAAAAATTAAAAAAATTAATATATATATATATATATATATATAGATATCCTCGTGATATGGACGGCATTACGCACCGAACGCTATGGTGTCGCAACTCGAATGGACGCATCACATGCCGTGGTGGCGCAATTGATTATCGAATCCTAGATCTAAAAAGGAAGGGTTGTGGGTCGAGTCCCATCCACAGCACGTCCATTTTGCGATTATAAATAATTTCTACGTCGCGCTGTCGAACAATCTCACTATAAAATCCCTAATCGCACCTTGGGAGCCACTGATCTTTGTTATGTAACTCATGAATACGTTAGGGAGACATTTACTGTCTCCCTAACGTACCCCCTAGAATTGCGGTTTATTCCGTCAAAAGGATATGAATAGTAATTTATATTGCAAATTAAGGGTAATCCCTATAATAACAAAAGGATATGAATATTAATTATTTAAATAACTATAACAGCTCATTATAAGCTAATGAAATTATTACACTGTCTCCCGAATATACCATTTGCGTAATACTGCCATTTTTTTGCCTCAAACGATGTACACAATATAAATATCGGCTCAATTATGATCTATCTCAAATCGCATTATGGATGAAAAGAAATAAACTCACTCTAAATGCCAAAACGGAACCAATCCATATTGGGTTTGGCTCAAATCATAACATAAGTAAATCTCCAAATCTTTGTTTATCTTTGAATGGTGATCTTCTTGACAGTGTTAGTCAGTGTAAGTATTTAGGGCCTCATACTGATCAATCAATCATTGGGAACCTCACATAAAGCAAATTGTTTAAATGTCTCAAAATACATAGGTCTCTTCTATAGAATTAGAGAGTGGCTTTCAGTCAATGACTTGAACACAGTTTACAAGGCTCTCGTGCTTCCTCGATTTAATTACTGTGATGTTGTTTGGGGTAATTGCAATTACACACTCCAAAACAGGATGAACGTCTTCAAAAATCGTTCTGGGAGAGCTATCCTCAAATTCCTTTGCGCACGCCATCTGCGATTGTGAGGAACAAGCTCGGCTGGAAGCTTTTAAGCGATCTTAGACATGACCACATATGTGTCTTGTCCTTCAAATGCCTATCTGGTATTTGTCCCTGATGGTCTTGATGGCATGTATACACTGGTTAGAAATCTCATAGTTACAAAACAAAGGGTAGCTCTCAAGGTAATATGCTTTTAATTACAAACCTAGAACCGAGCCGGAAGACGTTCTTCTGTTTGGGGGGACAAAGCGTGTATAATCTCAAACAAATCTGAAATATCCGCCTACCTACCAGCCTTCAGTTTTTTTAAACTAGGTTTTTTAAATTTGTAATTTAAATATTCTACTTCTATTTATTTTTTCCTTTTGAAATCTGCAATATACTCCTCATTCTAATTCATCATAACCTGGTAGTAATTTATAATTTTGGATATCTCTCAAGTCAAGTTTAAGCCACAGTCACTATTTTTAGATTTGTTTATTTTTAATGGTAGAGAGTTTTTTTGTATTTTAGTCCTTGGATGCTATATTGTATAAACTAAATTTTTGACCATATGAAACATGTAGTAAAAATTAAGATGGTTGTAATTTATTTCACTCCTTTTGATTGTTGGTAATAATTCCCTCTTTTAAACATACCATATATTATTTGTGCCTACTTTAGTATTTATATCAATGTATAGTAAAGTTTGATCTAGGTTTAATTGGATATTTTAAATATATGGGCGTAATGTATTTCTTTAAAATTCTAGTTTATCAATTTTAATCTGTATTATGGGTTAATATTATTCTAGTTGGTTGTCATTAATTATCTGTTCTATCGTATAATTTTGCATGTTTTTTTATGTATTTTTTATATGTGACCCCTGGGCCTCATGGAAGAACAGAGGATAGCTTATAACATCCACTGAACTGAGTAACCCAGGCAAAAGAAGGAAATAAAACAAACAAACAAACAATTTAATAGCACACATTTTTCCCACTTCTTTCACCACCTGGCGTAATGGACAACTTGGAGTACCACAAAGATATGGATGGCCATTTGAATTAAGGTATGTATGCATATGACATTTCTTGATTTTCAAATGGAACAATTTTATATATCATTAAAGCGGCACTGGCATAAAACATTTTCACAAATAGAAATTTCTTCATTTGTCACAAAGATTAGTGTATTGCCATTGGAAGCTCAATCGGAGCAGTTTAAAATTTTACCCCTGTAACAATGAAATCGACCCGTATTGAGTTCTGTTGTTTTTAGCCTATAACTCTGAAACTTTAGGTTGTATACAGTACAAAACTGTACCTCTTCTGAATCCTTGTGGTTGGACAAATAACCTGGTATACCAAACAAAATATTTTCACATGATGGATCAAGGTAAAATTTGACCCCTGTACAAACTGTCTGGCCCCCCCCCCCCCTCCTTAAGGCACCTTTTGCTGCACTTAAGAATCAAGGTTCACCATGGGGCCCTGTCAGTCTGTTAACATAGCCATCAATGGTATAACATGTCAATCACTCAAACCTTTTGTAGCTCCTGGGGTTAGGCCCCTTTTTTTGCACTGTTGGAGATAATACCCCGGATAATATGAGTAGCATCGAGTTTATCTACATTAGTTATCAAAGGTTTCCCCAAGTACTACACTGTCTTGGCCTTAAGCAACCAAGAAGACAGCAGAATACCTTTCACTTTGCCAGGAAGTACCTGGACTGTCAAGCACATCCATGGAAGTGATAGAGCCAGCTTTGTTACCAGCCTTGGCATTCTTCCAGATTGTCTAGAAAATGAATTTTCTGGTGTTATTTCAAATCAAGCCATCATTGACTGATAGTACCATGTTAGAAAAGGACCCATGGAGGACTGGTTTTGCTGACAAATGGTTGTTTAAGCTATTTCCAGGAACTGAACTGCCACCATTGGGAACAGTAACATCAACTGGGAAGACTTGGCAAAGAAGTTGAGGATAACAGGCATTCTCCAAAGATGAAAAAAACATTTCATAACTTGCTGAAGATACCATACCAGTACGCGGTCCACCAGTCTTCACAAATGATTTTAATGACCCGGAGATGACCCACATTGGAAAAGCTTTGATGATACACCATTCAATACATTCTACAAAGTTATGGGGATTCTTCATGAATTGCCTGAAGACAGAGAAATGCGCCAGAGGAAAAACTGCAAAAGCGAAAGAACTCAGAAAGACTACCGAAAGAACTGCATGTTTCAAGATAATTGATAAACTATTCTTACACACTGACAAGCTCTTAACACCAACCAGCCTCCTCGGTCCACGTAGCTCAGTCATCCCCCACCCCTACCTGGGGGTCTACAGTACAATGAACAGTAGCTGAGATTATGATGAAACTGCAACAAAGTCATATGCTCGCATCAAATTTACGCTCAACTTATCTTCAAGCGTGCATGTACAGGAACAAGAGCAGTCAGGGCCAAAATCGCAGCAGAAGGTGATCAGAACAGGCTACCAACACACTCAAGCGGCATTTAGACTCCACCCAGAGAAGGGTGCTCAAGAGACTCCATCCTTGAAAATAAGTTTCTATAAATCTTAGGAACAAAACTGCTGGGTTGGTACATGTAATACGTATTATTCCGTAAAGGCTGCTAAATTCGACTGGGAGCAGACAAAGTGGGGTCACAAAATGTACCAACCCAAAACTACTCTTGAATTCGGAACCTCAACTGAATCAGCCACAGGGTTTATGTGTTATATTCGTTAAGGTTTTCCAAATTCATAAGTGTCAGAAAGAAGTGGGGCACCTTACCGAAATGCTCCTGTTTTGACTGAGGAACCGTGTCAAGAGCCAATGAAAAGAACCACTGCCATTTAGTGTGTCAGATGGGTCAGGCTCCGTTTTAACTCCCCAATTTCCATAGGTTCAGAACCGCAATGCGTCTGCCTGTTGCCCGCCAAGCTCAGTTACAATCATCATGTGCGCATATGGGACCGAAGTGGTCTTTGAAGTTTGTCACAATGAGCGTGGTCATTTTTGTATTGACATTAGCTGGGTCCATTAGTGCTAATTAGCATTTTCAGTCTCTGTACATGTGTTAATGTCATCACAAGAAACCTTTTTGCTTAGGAACAGGTGAACTTTTCTCAAGCTAGAAATTGCAATTTTGCAAAAACCAGGTAACAGATTGACTTTATTATAATTCTAAAGTAGGGCTCTTTCTAACTAATCTATTTCAAATACTTTAAAAGCAATTTATATTTTTTGTTCCTAGACTTAGCTTTGCTCGTCGATACACTTTGAAAGAAAAAGATGCCGCTTCCTAAACCATGGTGTAACCGTATATCCTTCACATAAATCAAGATTCAGGTATATCCCAGTGCGTGGGAAAGACCTATGCCACGCACGTGGAAGAACTCCACCGTTGGAATTCTTCCACGCGCGTGGAAGAACTTCATCGTCGGTGTTTTCCCACGCACAATACGCCGACAAATAGCAGTACTCGTAAAAGAAACCCTTTGATTTGCCGCTAAACGCCGCAGTTTTGAAAAGCAAAATTACTAGTGTAGCACTGCAGTTCAGTATAAATAAGGCACTCTTCATGCAAAATCTTTGCTAATCCGAAACATCGAAAAAATCATCAAAATTCATATTTTTATATTTTTGTTACTGGCATGGATATGCGAACATAACCTGCAAGTGGTTGGCTTGAAATCCATGTATTAAAGACAAGGCAGTACTTTTTGTCCGATTCTTATTTCTATACGTGCGTATCAAAATTCCGACTTGAGATAAAAAACCCTTTCCCGCTGTATATATCAGATTTTCAGCGTGATATTGTGCACCACGATCAATACAGCGGAAAATACAGTTTGACCTCAAACACAAACATTATTGAACTTTGGTTGTTTTGTACTGGTGTAAACCGCAATCAGCTGTTAAGTACAGATTTTGAGATGCCGTCGCTGTACGTCTATTTGCGGGAGACGGTATGACAAATATACTCAAATACTTCATTTTTTTCACTATTTGGTGGTTTGTTTCAACATTAAAGCAGTATATGGAATTGTACACACTTATCCTTCATTTATAAGTTTAAAAAAATGCATTTCCACTTCTCTCGCATTATCGCTGCTAATCCATTTAATTCATTGAATCAACAGCCTAAAATCATTTACTCTTGTTTGCTCGAATCTTCATAAAATGGCACAGAAAAACATATATAGAACATGGCAGAGGTGTTTCAGCGGTGTGAAAGGTGGAGCAGAGAAGGCAACTGTAGTTGATTTTACATTTGTTGGGATGAAGTTACATCCAAGTGGCAGCATAATGAGGATAGACTCAACGGGTGCCTTTGCAAGTTTCTTCAGACGGCATAGGGAGGAAATTGTCACCTGCATGGAGAGTGGCCAGAGAATTCTATATAGCAGCAAGACGAGAACGGGAAGAAAGTAGAATGGTATGTCATTTATGT
This sequence comes from Ophioderma brevispina, assembly GCA_023653785.1. Classification (NCBI taxonomy): domain Eukaryota; kingdom Metazoa; phylum Echinodermata; class Ophiuroidea; order Amphilepidida; family Ophiodermatidae; genus Ophioderma; species Ophioderma brevispina. The sequence continues at coordinate 2,032 of JAMKCH010034634.1, read as the reverse complement.
CATGTCCGACCTTTACTTTTACCGTCATTGCATCAGATTTGCGACGAAGGATCTTTCTATCAAAAATATCCCCACTTGAAAGGATTAAGCTAGGAATTATTTGCAAAAGTTGTGTTATTTTTAAAAAGTTTATGTATGTCCCAAGTCTATCTTAACATGTTTTTCTCTTGTGTAAATGATCAACTTTACTACTGACTGCTGAATGATAAACTCCCAGTCACAGTGATGAGGTACAATTTTAGTTATTTAATTTTAGTCTCTGAAGTATGGAGGTTTCTCATATTTAATCAATTCAATGCTATGTGTTACTGCTGTGATGATAAATTTGATTGAATTGAAATTCATTTAGGGTAAAGATGGGGTTAGTGGGACACTGATACCTAAGTTGGTCCAAAACAATGGTAGTATGGTATGGTAGGTTCTTCAGAAGACTATACTAAAACATATTGATTAGAACTCCCAGTTATACCCATATAGTCCCACATTGGGGTAAACGGAGCACATACTTTAGACAATTTATGCATTTGGGAGGAAATAATATATATATTCAGGGCTGTTTATAATTTTCAGAACCCTTTATATGACACAACAATAACTAAACGTGCCAGAAACCTCACAATTATATCGTTTAATGAACAACAATCAGCTATTTAAAAAAAAAAATTTGGTCTTTGTTTAATTGTTTTAATTTGTTCGTAAAATATGTAAATATAATTTGAGCATTATAATGACATTACGTTCTTACCATTCGTAGCTTTGCAGTACCAGCTATTAGCCATGTCCCACTCGCCATAACTTGAATGATGTGGGTTACCCCTGGGCAAGACGAGGGTTAATATTGTATTTGAACTCAATCTATATCATTTATTTTGTATTCCAGTTATATTAACATGTACTATTTTTTGTGATCAGTTGTATGTGAAATATGAGGGTGTATGTAAGTAAATTATTTTGAATTTGAAAAACAGCAGATTCGATTTTTTTTTTGCAATTATCAACCTTAATAAGATTTCTCTTAATTTTGGATTTAATTACAGTCAGTATCAAGAACTTTTAAATCCGTTTATGAATTTGAAAGTAACACGGAACTTAATTATTTATGTAGATTTCTTAGATCATGTTGCCAGATTTTGCTATAGTATTCTTTGGCAGCATGGTCCATAATAATGTGACAATTCTATTGATCAATATATGGTCGATTTGCCTTTTGTTGATCTCAAAATGTTTTAGGTTTCAGTCAATACCCATTTCGGGAAAACAATATTACCAACACCACTTCTTAGGTTTCTGCACAGTATGCACTTTTCTACAGCAAAAGAATAGGGTTTATTATGTTATCAACACTTTAAAGCAACAAAATATGCCAAGTGATGACATTGACAGAGGTTTCTGGGAACAATTTTTATTACGTTATCCTTGAGTATTTAATTCTGCCTGAAAATTAATGCCTCATAATAAACAAATATTAAGATACCTTTTACTAATTTATCCTTAAGATACGTATCATTCCATGTACAAATTAAAGTTGATGATGTAAACTAAATTTTGATGTTGTGTTTTGGACGTCAATTTTCCCCCTATTTTTCAAATGTCTCATTGTAGTCCATGAGCTGCCATCATCGGATTTTTCGTTCATTGCACCCAACTGGCGATTAATTTTCCCATATATCACTTTGAAGGGGATGTCCCCCCGAGTAGGATGAGGTGCGTTTCCGCCCCGAAAAGCTGCACGTTAGCGTGTCCTGCCCATTTCAAAATGGCCTCCATTGTTTTATGTAGACCGCCATTTTATGTAAACTGCCTAAAGGTGGCTTACACATCTAGGCGTCCAAGATGGCCACCACAAGGAGGCATATTTTGCCAAATGAATTTAAAATGGCAAATTGTTGAAAGAAGAACCTGGGTGATATTTTGGGAGATCCAAAAAGAATTTAAGGCATGTATATTTTACGTACAGGCTTGTTTTTAAAGATGGCAGTGATTATATTCGCTCTAGGGTGCGTAAATCAGAAAGAAAAGCAGCCCTATCCAT